>WAAG01028401.1:0-10428 GCA_013390105.1 Tichodroma muraria | reverse complement strand
CCCCCGGCCCGCCCCCCGGCCCGGCCCTGCCGGCACCTGCTCGCCGCCTCCTTCCTCCTTTGGGAAAGCATCTCTCCCTGCTCGCCGATCAGCATCCCTGTCCTCTCGCGGCGTANGGATAGCACCGCTCTTCTGGCGGGCAGCAGCCCTCCCGGTGGGGCAGGATCCCTCGCCCGCTGGCAGAGTAACCTTCCGTCCCCTCCCGGGCTGTGCACGGCAGACCCGAAAAGCACGAACTATCAGCTCGAGGGGGAGGTCCTCCCAGAAATCGAGCTGCGGGCTGTAGTTTGGATCCCAGCGGCAGCAGGAGGCAGCGTGAGGGAGCCCGGAGCACACCTCGCAGCGAGGAGGGACCGCTGGGGTTCTCCTGGCTTTGTGGAAGGGAGGAGGGGGTCTTGCTCTTGGCAGCTGTTTTTTGCGTCCCACCTGAAACCTTCTCAGCTTTCAGCACTCACTGTTGGAGGTGCTGCAGGAGCTACACCTTTGGAGGCAGATAAAAGGACAGCCAGCTCTTGGTTTCAAACTAATCCATGCCCAGAACACCAGAGAAAGTGCCTCTTTCAACGGATCCTTTCTTTTCTCCAAAGCAGCTGAGATCTGACTTAAAAAAATCACGTCTCCAGCTGTGATGATTGATGGGAGAGCCTCCAGAAAAAGGACTACCCAGTGCAGCTGATGAACTACAGGAAACTGTAGTTGAGATGCCCGAACGTCCCCATTCATCTCCACGGGGAGCTGACGCCCACAAAAGGCTTTACAGGCATTAACTGCTTCACAGCATGTTTGCACACGAGAAACTGAGCAAAGAAGCACTCTGAACTTGCAAGTGGCTTCCAGTGTAGGCCAGGCTTAGAAAAACACACGTGGCCTCCCCCCTCCTCAGCTTCTTCATGGGAAAAAAGGTACAGAATGGGTTAGTTGGACTGAAATGCCAGCCAGGGGGGCAGAAAAAGTGCATCGAGCATCACAAGGAATTGCCTTTTTAAAAGCTCCCCTCTGAGATGTGTTTGCTCGCATTCACTCAGGATAATAAACTTCATTTGGAAACAGCCTCTCTCCTGAGGTGGGTGGTGGGTTCTAATTATGATCCACTGCTTTATTAAAGCCAAGTGAGGCCCTTCAATTCAAGGAGCTTTTCCCTCGTTGCAGCTGGAGGCGGGAGGGGGGGAAGCAGACAACGAGGATGGCTAATGTGAGGCTGGGGAATGCGGTGGTGCAATGGAGGCAAGCTGCCATGAATCCCCTTGGGAGCACTTTGCATGGAATCCAATTATTCCTGACGCTCCAGGGGGAGAAGGTAGCACCAAGGGCTGTGGTGAAAGGGAAGTAAAAGGCAGGGTCTGTGGCAAGCACAGGATCAGGTCAGAAGCTGGGTAAGCTGGACAGAAGATCCTGACCCAGCTGGATCCAGTTTTCTTGTGTGGTGCTGGTGACGTGCAACAAGTTAACCAAGCAACACTTTCTCCTCTTTCTTGTCCCCAGCACTACTTAAATACATAAATCTGTGTTATTTCTTACAGGATGTGATGCAGCGCTCTCATAACAGCACAGCACGGGGGATGGATGGCCATAACAGCAGCTAAGGACCAGGCCCACAAATAGCCCACTGAGAACAAATTTGTACATAATTAGTTTTTTCTCTAAGCAACAGGAGAAGAGAACCATCAAGTACTTAGCTAGAAGAAATTAAGTGCCCTATTAAGTCTTCTGTGCCCTATTTGATAGGACAAGACCTAACTGGCACCCTTAGCTGCAAAGGAGAGTACTAAAAAAAATAACCTATTTGTGTATCTGTCCTGCAAGAGAAGAGAGAGACTGGAAGTGCAGGTTAGAAAACATTCCCCATTAATCTCTGGAGATGCTTGGGGCTATTTTTTGGCCCTTGTGCTTTGTTGTTGTGCAGCAAACCCTTCAGCAGCTCATGCCTGATCCGGTGCTGTGTCTCACTGCAGGAGGGGGACTAGCAACCTCTTGAACCATCTCTCTCAAGCACATGGCTATGATCTCATGCTAAACTAAAAGGAGGCTAATCTTAGCATAAATTTGCACTTATCCCATCTTTCATAAGCATAAAATGAAGGTGGAACACAGAGCACTTGCAGGAAAGCAGTGTAGCGGGGAAGATTAAATGTAGGAACTGACAGCAGACTTGGCAGCATCCGCTCTGGCACCCTGCTTCCAGGGAAGGCTGGGCCCAGGAGCTGCAGGTGAAGAGGCACCCTCAGCCAGGCTGGGGGGCTGGGCAGCAATGGGGGAACCCCTCCCGACCCCCTGCAAGGGGACTGAGCCTGCTCTCCTGGCTGCCAGGAAATCCTTGGCTGGACAACATCAAAAGGAACATTTTAGGAGGCTGTGAGTGCATCTCAAATGCTCTTATGACTATTTAAAGTGTTCTGTCTGCTTGAGTCACAACCAGGTAACTTTTATATCATTATCTCCTCCTGAATAACTGAAGAGATAGAGATCTCTTTCTCTCCATATATATACATATATATATATATATATATATTTTCACTCACAGTATCTGTGTACTACAGATGCTCCCCTACGTTGATGCACACCTACACCCTGATCCTCCCAGTTCTCACCAAATCTGGAATGTTTTTAGATTCAGTTCTGATACAAGCAGATGGGCCTCACGACTGTTAATTCAGATATTCTGCAGTCAGATGCAAGTATCTCACATTCACAGAATAATTCAGGTAGTTTATTTCCCACAGACGACATACATCATCTAGGGAAGGAAACCAGATTAAAACACACACACCCTGGTGCATTGCAGGCTACTTATTTCTGCAATAATCACTCCTACTTGTCAATACAAGGACTGCTGTTGTGCGTAGTTAATCACAGAAATAAATTCTAATTCAGTAATCTCAGTGCATATATTAAAACCCAAAAAACACTTGAAGTATTTGCCAGTTTATTTGTATTAGTTAAAAAATTGGCAGCAACGCTATCTTCACGTCACAAAATGATTTTTGGCCTGCTGACAAAACCTGCTACAAGTCACTTGATCACTGTTCATGTTGTCTCTGTTGACCAAAAACGTACCTTCAGAAACAAGGCTTGTCAATGGTGTAACTGCACTTAGGGCTGAGCAGAAAATGGCTCAAAGGACACATTTGGTAAGAAGCCACAGATACAGGCCAGAGACCCCATCCCTCCAGCTCTGACAAGCAGAGGTTTCATTCCATTGACAGAAGAATACAGTAGTCGCAGTTGGGCTTGGGGTATCTGATGTGGCTCAGGCGCCTGCAGGAGTAACTCACAGCAGAAGGCAGGGGAAGCACTTCTGGAGAGCGCTGGGAAGTGCAGGGGTTCCTCCTTGCTCCTCTGAAATGGCATTGGTGCACTGTCAGGGCACAGCAGGTTGTCCCGTAGTGCGAGAGGTGGAACGGAGAATTCCGCGTGGCAAATGGGAAACTGCAGCCAACAAGACTTTTAAAGATAATACACGCTGCAAAACCCCGATGCTTAAGACAATTAAGTCCCGAGACTGTTAAAAACAGCTCCAGCTTTAGGATTTTTAATTATTAAAATCATGTCACTGAATCAAAAGAGGTCATTAAACCCAAGCTTCTGTATTCTGCTTCAGCTACAATTATGAGGAGGGAGGTCTGTAGAGGAAGTATGCTTTCTATGCTCAGTGTCAACTAGCTTGGAACACAGCAGTTTAAAAATTATTACAGATTAGAAGTTAGTGGTTGATTCTTCAGCACTCCTCCTTCCAGTCAACTCTTGCACTATATTCTCACTGATATCTTGTTCTGACTTAAAAAAAGAGATCAGAGCACAATTCCATTTACATGATTCATCAGGTGTTCTTCTGGGAGCTAAAAACAAAAATAAAATTTAATTACTATTATATAGTACTGCAGGCAACTTTCAGGCTGAATTATAATCAAATGTCATTTGGAAACATATGGTACAATATAGGATTGGCTTAACTCCGTTATCTCAAGATCTTTGGAAAAATAAAACCCAAATATTGAAGGCCTTCAAGAAGGCACCGACCTTTGGTTAATCATTCCTTTCAGAAGAGTCCATTTACTTCTCCTGACACTGGGTCCAGGTCTATGTCATAGAAGCAGGGTCTTGTAGGAAGTCCTGGCATGGTGCTCATCTGGACAAGAAGAGATAAAATGTTAAAATGGCAGCAGCAGCATTTTGCGCACAAGATCCAGTACTGAAGATCTGGATGGCAACAGCTCCCTGGACACCAACAGACCAGAGAATGACGGTCATGGACCATTTTGAAGCACTCCATGGGAACCAGGAACTCCTGGCTCAGGAGGCAGATATGAAGTTTTTGCTTTTTATGATGAGAATTAAGTTTGGTTTCTGCAGCTGCAAGTAACTGAGCCCAAGATTTGGCAAAGTACCTGGCTGCACAGCTGACCAGTTCATTGTTGGAGGAGCGCTCATGGACTTTGCTGGGATGAGACAATTACTGCTGGCAGTTTTCTGGGTACTAAAGTGAAGATACAAATTTTAATACAACTTTGCCAGCTGTAAAGTCTCAGTTGATTAAAATTCTTTGAGAATCTAGAACTAGACATGCTAATTAATTAGGAATAGTTACTGTTGAGAAGACATTTTAAATAGTTTGGGGTTTGTTTTGTTTTTTTGAAGCTGGGATAAAGCTTAAACAGAGATGAAGAAGTCAGTTCTGACTGGAACATGCTCAGAAGGGCTGTGCAGGAGCAGAACTGAAGCTCACAAAGCAGCTGCCAGCACTGCTGCCTCAGGCCAGTCCTCTGCACTTGTCCCACTGCCGAGTACCCAGTTTCAGGGATGCAGAACACAAGGCTGGCAGGAACTACACTTGGCCTGATTTATTCTTGCAGCTGACAGCATTTCCCCTCCCCTAACTCAGCATTTAGCCCAGCAGCACACATCGGCTGAACATGGTCTTTACAAGAGTGGACAACTTGTGACCATGTTTGGTAGTTTGTGTCAGTGGTCATTAAGTGCTTTTATGAAAAGGGAGAACTTGAAAGGTCTCATTTTCTATCTGCATCACCCCGCCTCAGCTTTCACAGTCAGTATTGTTATGCCTGTCTCCATTAGATTAAAGATCTCTTTGGCAACCTGGTATTTTCTCCCTGAGCAAGTATTTTGCACACTAATCAAATTACCTCCCCATCTTCCTTTTGATAATAAGCTAAGCAGCAAGAAAGCAAAGCTCTGTTGGTGAGGTCTTTTCTGCAGTTCTCAAAAATGTTCAGGGAGTTTTTGGAGTCCCAGCCCATCTTCCACAGCCATTTACAAGTGCTAGCACCAGTCCCACATGTACTGTACCACTGCAAGTCTTTCATGGGTTATGCAGAGGTAGAAATCATTTAAAGTCCCCTCTTTGTAATGAATTCTTGGGCTGCATTAGCTTTTTATGAGAACCACTGCCTTCTCAGACAGAGAACAGGGGGTCCACAGAGAGGACTCCCACTCCTTGTCTCTGTGCTCAGCTGTATAAATATTTTGCTCTCAAGAACATCTCAAGAAAGTATTAAGAGGTTCAAACCCCAGAGGGGTTTTCCTGTTCTCAGCTCCCAGTCTCTGGCCACAAAGAGCAAGAAACTTCCTATTTATTTATGTACCACTAGAGAATCATGGAGCTCTGCAGATCTCCACCTCCAGATTCAGAGGGCCACAGCAAGAGCTGACAGAGTGACAATAGAGTAGAAGGTGCTGAAAATGTGCCTGACTTTGCCATTTCTTGCATTTTCTATTTTGAAATGAACAGTCAATTTTTCCTCCTTTCCTATCCAGAGGGCAGGCCACAGTGGCTACTCTGCTATCTATTACTTCAAGGCACTCTGCTAAAACCCCAAATTTCCAGGCAGTGCAGAATAATTTCTATCCAGGCTACTAATTTTCTGTACAAGTGTCTACAATGCTTCATGACCTCAGTTATTTCCAGAGCTGAAGGAATGAACTTTTTCTCATTTATCCTCCTCCCCTTTAATACCACACGTGCTCAAAAAGAACACAGGGCAATTCACACTATTTACTTACAAGAAAAACTTAGAACACATGGGTGTAATCAAACCCCTTGCAAGATTTCAAGTAAAACTAATACCAACCAAAGACGTATTATTTGTTGCTCTTGGGGATCTTTCAAAATAAATGCCATTTACGATCTAAAACACCAGAGCTGAATAACAGAATTGTTTTCAATTCAGCAGCAGCACCAGAAAAGGAACCAAATCAATCTGAGTCCAATGATTTATTTCACTTTAAATCTAGATTACCTTTGAAATTATATTCCCTTTAAAATCTCACAGTATTTCATGGAGGTACAACAGTTTTAACTTTGAGCCAGAAAGGAAAATTCCAAAACTCAGAAGCTGAGAAAAAAATAAAGTGTGACATGCTTTTGTGATTAACTTCAGATAAGAAGAATAGGCACACACTGGTGATTAATTTCACCTCACATTTATCCTAAAAGCTTCTGCATAGAGCTACATATTTGTTGCATTTTCAGCTCACAGTTCAGTGGCTGCTGCCAAAAATTTATTCTGAGGCTAACACATCCCCTGCTGAATGGGTTTAAAATAGTGATCTGATTCAAAATGCCCCAGATTGCTTCTCGAAAGGACATCCATTCCCTGGGTTTTAGACACCACAGAAGAGTGATCACATCCCAGCCAGAAGACTTATTGTTAACTCTGGCAGAATTAACACCATGATTTGCTACATGGCCAAGAAAACATTAGGAAATGGGTACAGGAGCAGAAATGAAAAAGTCTAACTCCATAGAAACTGAAGACATCAGAAGAAGAGCCAAAATGTTAGCTTCAATGTCTGAAAACATCCCTCTCTTGTTTACTCATTAATGCAGTGTACCCTTTCCTTCTCCAGTGCTTATGAAATAAATAAAAAATTTCATTGTTTGGACTAAATCTTGGCTTGCAAAAAATACCATTTATAACAGGAACAGGCATGTTATCTTTAATTTTATCCCCAAACACACATTAGTCTTTAGAACATGGATGAGCCAGACTTTAATCAGGATGTGGTTACCTTATTTACGCTGGATAATCTGGAAAACCTAACTACTTTTATTTTTTAAAAGGCAGCCAATGTTTGGCTCTAGTTAACATTTGAAGAAGAGAGGATGCAACTCTTAGATCAGCAAACTTCATCAACTGAGTCATGCACCCTAATGCTTCTGAAACTTTATTATAACAAACATGTTGCCATGAAGACCTCAGAAAAAGGTTCAGGCCTAGTAAACATGAAAAAGAGCTATTTGCTCCAACTGCCTCATGCCCTAAGGTAATCTAACTAGTTACTCCATATTTGCCCAGAAGAGATTCCCCAGGTAAGACTTCCAGTGGATCCTTTCATCCCAGTGCTGTTTCTACGAATGCAAACCTGAACGTGGGTTCATTTTGCAGATAGCTCCTCTTTCTGCCAGACAATTCCTATCAAAGCTGTTCCAGGATCCTGTTTCCATTGTTGCTACTCTCTCCCCTCTCAGCTGACATTATGCCAATCATATCAGAGAAGAGAAACTAAAAACTCAAGGGCACAGTGAAACGAGTTGTTGGAATTGTTGCAGGCTGAACAGCAAACAGATGGTCAGCAAAACCATGAGAAACCAAAGAGGAGGGGAGCCTGATAAATGATTGATAGCACAGCTCAGCTTTTCTTTGGAGAAGTCTCATCCAGAGGCATCTGCTCTGTAAGCTTAGGAGAGGTTGCTTTGCTCTGCCCTGATCCACAGATGTACACAGAGGTCACCTGCAAAGGGCTTTCACCAGGAATGCAAAGTCACAACAGCAACCCTGTGGGCCAAGGATTTCTCCCTCTACCAGACTGCTGTTCCTACAATTCAATAACTACAGAGCTCACCCTCTTCTCAAAATTGAGGAAAAGAGAGATGTGGGACCTGAGGGATACAGCAGGGCCTCGCTAATTATTCAAATGTCAGATGGTCTATTTCAGCCTCCTTCCTCCCCCTGAGAAAAACCTCTACTAAGGCATGATACACTGCACTATTAAAACACCAACTGCAAATGACAAGGACTCTCCTAATGTGAGATACCTAAAAGTAAGTGATTCCTGGAATGCACATGAGGTTTTTTCCCTCACCCCACAGCTATCACATACCGTTCCCACCAGTGGATACAAGAATCCAGCCCCAACGCTGGCCCGAATGTCTCGGATGGGCAGAACAAAACCCGTAGGTGCTCCTTTTTGTTCAGGGTCATGAGACAATGACAAGTGAGTTTTAGCCATGCAGATTGGCAGGTTTCCAAATCCCTGGGAAAAGCGAAAGAAAAGGAATGACATAAGTGGAAAAAACAGTAATTTTTCCAGTACAAAAATGTAATTGCTCTATTGTGCCATTCTTTGCAGACATCAGGCATTTTACTCCCCAACAAGTGCTTCATCCACAGCCTGTCAGATCCACTGATCATTCCTCTTCCCCATTCCTTCTCTGTCAAATTCTCTCCCCACCCCCCATTAAGTACTAAAGAAAGAACTACCATGTCCCTCGGCACATTCAGCAGAGGAAAAAATTAATGGAATGGAAGTACTGGATATACAACCTTGACAGCCAACTTCCTACTCTCTTCCCAAAATGTTAAACAGCTCAGAGCTAAAGTTTTGCTCAGATAAAGTCAGTTAATTAGAAATGTTTGATCAAAACAATTGCAGGTTGTGAGGAAGTGGCCTTGGGATCCCAATCGCATGCCTTTGGGATTTTGATGGGCTTGTAAAGGAATATGTAAGAAGCATGGAAGTGAGAAGCTATATATGCCAGGAGTAAATGAACTGCAAAAGGAAAATTGGTTACAGCACCCTGCAACCAATGAATTGCCAGTCCTCACACTGCTTTTCTCTTCAAAGACCTTCAATAATGCAGAAGCAGGTAAATTCACAGCAATGTCATGCTAGAGAAGAGCAAAAGCAACACAGCAACCAGAAAACATTGAATTCAACAACCAGATGGCAGGTTCAAAACAAACTTCCCACATCAAGTCTTGTATAACCCACAGAACTCTTTCCCCAACATAATTGTGACAAAAATCCTCATGGACTCAAAAACTGATTAGTGGAACTTGATCTCAATGGAACAAGATGAAAAAATAATCAGAGACTATTTAAAACCAGCATAATGACTTGTAATTCCCTAATTCTCTAAATGATGAAAGACTGGAGAGTATAGTAGGGTAAGATCACTAAATCCTGCTACCCTTTCTCCCCAAAATTATCACAGATGAGTACTTGGTAGTACTGGGCCACAAGAGTGAGTTGTCTTCTTCACTGGAAGATAAAATCAGTTTCTCCTTTCCCACATCCTTTCCTTCCTCTGCCATAGCAGCATTTAATGAGTCCTAGATAAGGACATGATTTGAGTGAGGATTCCCTTCAAACACAGCTTGAACACCACTGTTCAGTATGATAATTTTGTATGAAAAGCACCACTGCTACCAGGTGACATGGAAAACTCACCTGCTTGGTGTACAGGGCAACTTTCTCCTGTGCTTCTGGAAGCAGCTCAATGTCTCTTGCCCCGTAGACCTGCTGGGCAATAAGCCTGATCTTATCTACAACAGGCAGCTAGAAAAACAAAAATGGCAGGCAAGTCAGCGTGGCCAAAGTACAAAGACCTGCAGCATCACAGCAGTTTCAAATCCTCCACACAGATCCTCCACACGTTGTCAAGTGTACATCTATAGACACAAGGCTTAATTCCATTTGCTGTAGAACAAAATATAGAGTAATTTGAGAGTTTTCAAATATGTTTCAATAATTCAACGGGTAGCCAAAACAGTAAGAACTGACTAACTAGGTCTTTGAGACTCGTGAAATCAATGTTTCAATTCTAACACCTCATTTCTTCTCAATTTTTCAGGCAGCCTTTTAGACAGCCCTAAGCAATTTAAGCTAGTGAAACCAACTGATATAAACAAAGCATCTATGTAGTAGTGCAAGTTCCTACCTCCACATTATAGAGGAACCTGAAGTTGCTAGGTGCCTGAGATGCTCTCTGAACAGCTCGTGCCAGGGCCAGGGCTCCCTTCCCTCCTTCTGCCCAGTGAGTGCACTCCACAGCATCAAATGCTCCTGCCTCCTTTGCATGTTGCACTACGAGGGCCAGTTCAGCCTTTGTATCTGTCCTGCAAGGAGAAAGTTTGCGTGTTTGTATCAGAATGCACACACAGTAAATCAATGTTTGTTTTCGACAAGATCCAAAACGTGTCTGAAGAAATCACAGCTACCAAAAAGCTGCTCAGGGGTTATCCACCACAGCCTCCTCCTCGGCTGGCATCAGCTTCAGCACCACAGCTCAGAGTATTTCTGCTGTCTAAAAGGACCACACAGTGGTTGTTTGCTGTGCAGTACAACACGCAGAGCCCAATTCATGCATTTTCCAATAATGCAAAACTGTGGCTTTCCAGTATCTGAAGG
>WAAG01028400.1:27052-38961 GCA_013390105.1 Tichodroma muraria | reverse complement strand
TAATTTTGTCATTGCTGCTCACAAGTTGGGAAGTCTTCATGCTTTCAAGGTCTGACTTTCTTTCTAAGAAACTAGAGGATAATTTATTATCCGACTTAATACTCCCGCTTATTATAAGCAGAGTAGTACTGTCACCAGTTTAGCCCATGTGGGCAGTACTTGTGCTGATGCTGTGGGGAATTAACAATTGAAGTTGATTGAAATAACTATTTGTAAAGTACAAAGAAAATGATGTTCAAGTACGCTGTGGATACTAATGATCTCATAGGGATGGAAAACTTCCTGAACTTGGCATGCCAATTTTTGTAATCGAAAAATGAAACTAACTCTAAAGCAAAGCCAGGTTAACTTTGAATGCGGAGTTCAGAACTTCATAGAAATCCAAGGAAATGCTACTTCTGTATAGTAATAACTTTTCTTGTCTGTTACTTGAGGCAACGCTTATTTGAGAACTTGCGCATGTTACCTCACGCACCTGGTGTACAGATGCAGGCCATTCCTGAAGATGCTGTTCATGAAGACAGTGGAGATGAGGATGGAGAAGATCCAGACAAACGCATTTCTAGTAAGAAATATCTTTTCATGACAGAACATGTCCATAGTTGTTTTAGATTTAATTGCTCAGAACGTAACTTGTAGTAGTGTGTGCAGTGTTGGAAGACTGACGTTTTCATTTCCTGAATAAAAAATTTTGCCTCCAGTCTGCCACTTCATGCTTTTAAGGTGGCACCCACATGCACATTTGAACCTCTTAAATGGTCTAATGAATTGCTGGAAGAGCCCTGTGTTTTTCTGCCTCTAATGGAAGAGCCTGGCTTCAAAATCTACAATAGATACTTCAGAAGACTTAATGAATTTTAACTAAAGAAACAGTACTTTACTTTTTCTGTGACTAACAAAAGACAGAAGCTATGTTTCCCTTTGAGGTGACATGAGATACAGTGTTTAAGGGGAAAAAAAAGCCTTTTATTTGCTTTGTTGTGAGACAGAGATTTTCCACATTTGCGACATTACCCTTGACTTTATTACCATAACCCTTCCATGAACTTTGAGTTGTTCTTGAACTATAGCCAAGAGTTTCCTGCTACCTTTAGTCTTTGATGGTGATTAGAATAATTCTATAACCTCTTATTAGTGCGCCGTCCCTTTTCTGAACTGTTGAAATCATTGTTTTTTCTCGTGTGATTTAGTTTTCAGTATTTCAAGTTTTATGTGATACATGGTCAAAATATTCCCATTCTCCCCCTGTGTTTCTGCAAAGCTATTTTTTGGAAGTTATTGTGCGAGTCCCAGAGTATCTTAAAAAATAAATCATTTTGACTGTAATTTAGTTTGTCAGCATTAAATGATTACAGTATATTACTGCTCATTGTTAATTTGATAGTTATTTTTTATTAGGCCTGTTGTAGTTGAACTTTTTGATTAATTAATATCATGAATCTGAATCCTAGTTCGAGCATCTGATAAGCGCATAGCCTGTGATGAAGAATTTTCAGATTCTGAAGATGAAGGGGAGGGCGGACGACGAAATGTTGCAGATCATAAGAAAGGAGCGAAGAAAGCCAGAATAGAAGAAGACAAAAAAGAGGCTGAGGACAAAAAAGCAGGTAGGACTGTGGTGTGATTTCATCCTATGTTTTAGAACTGCAAATGTCAGTCCTGCCAGGAGACAGATGTTTCATCTATTAACAGTTAATTATCTGTTGAGATGATATATTCTTTTCCATTATTTTTAAATAATCTATTTTAAATTAATCAGTTTCAAGATACAGCTATTTAGACTAGTACAATATTTTCGGAAAGGGTTATTGTTTCTTCCCCACAAGCTTGAAGTCTCTTAGAACCAGGGATTTGTATGACTTAATGAAAATAGAGATGAAAAAATATACGTTGGTAAAAACATTTGTTCCTGTTTGCTTTTGTGAGGTAAGCCAACTAGTTTTCTCTGAAACAGAAACCAGATAGGTTCTGGGGACAGTGTAAGTCCTTGGAATTGATTTTTCTAAGAACTGGATACCTCTTGAGCTCAGGGGAACTCCAGGCCTCATTACTGCATGCCATCATTATGGGCAGTCAAGAGAGACCTTGCCTTGAGGCATTCTGAATCACTTGACATTGTGCCCAGACCTCTCCTTTGGATGGATGCATTTAACATTGTACTTTAACATGCAGCTAGTGACTTGTTTTAAGAGCCAGTTTCCTCTGGCTAGAAATACATCCAAAAAAATTAAACTTGGTCATGCTCTTTATTTCTTAAGTATTTTAAGGCTTCCTTGCATCTTTTGGTATATTTAAAATCTTGTGATTTTTCAGATGTTAAGGAGGAAGATAAAGCCAAGGACAGCAGTGGAGAAAAGACAGACGCCAAAGGGTAAACGCTAATTAATTAATAATGTCTTCTGTGGAGAGTGTTTGTTAAGTCAGTACTGTATAATATTTTTCAGTTCTGTCGAGATCACTTTCAGTTCCTCATAATACTAAATATTTTAGAATCATAACTAGTAATTCAAAATTGCATTTCTAAATCAGTTAATTAAAACACTAACACTTTTTTTTTGCCTTTGTACAGAGCAAAATCAGAACAGCTCAGCAACCCTTGAACAAAAGATAGCCTCTCATCAGTTGCAGAACATAATACTAGAGTCTGAGAATACCTAAAAGGAGAAAAGTTTTCGTATGGAGAGACTGCTGATTTCATTTTGTACTATTTGGCATGGACTGTATTTATTTTCAAATGGCTTTGTTCTGTTTTTTGGCAAGTTGTATTGTGAGTTTTCTAATTATGAGGCAGAAATTCCTTTCTTCACCATGCTTTATGTAATAGTATTTAAAAATGGATGTGAGTTATTATGTTAAATGTCTAAACTGATCTATTAAAGTAATTTGCCTTTCCTGAGCTGATTTTACCTTTTTTGTAATTTTATCTTTATTAAAAAAAAAAAAAAATTGCACGTGTTTGTCTTTTGTCTATCACTGAACTACAGAGAGGAAAAACTACATAAATTAGGCAGACTTATCTGTGGGTACCTAGTGAGTTTAAATGGACAGCTGGCAAACAGGCAAGTTGAACTGTGCTGCTTTCATTGACTCCACATATTCCAGCAGTTTCTACATGAGGTGCAAACACATGTATGGGTACACGTGAGATTAAAGTGAGATTTAAACAGGCCGAATAAACGGGTGAAGGGATGCTGGAATAACATCATTATATGAACTCACATTTTAATGTGCATGTTTAAAACTCTGCAGTCGCATGCCTTGTACTGTCCAAGAACCTTTCCCACCATCAGAACCTACCTAAAAAAATGATTCATTTGCTGTTCATGAAATCGGTATATGGTCATCTTGCAAGATAGCAAGTTGTAATTTGGATTTAACTTAAAACCCATTCCAGTTTTTTACAACTATGAGCAACATAAAACTTTCTCACCCTTACAGAGGATTTTACTGCCTGCCCCTTCATTGGTTCATGATTTAGTTCTGGTGCCTGAATTGAACAGAGACCTCAGTGCCCCCATTCCCTTTTTTTTCTCAATCTACAATTGTCTTACAGGTTGATATTTAATTAAATATATAAGCTTTGAAATCAAGATTTCAGAGCAGTGAACACAGAAGTTAGCAGAACTGCACTGCTATTCAATCTTTTTCCTTTTTTTTCAATAATAAGCTTTTCTTGCTACTTTTTCAACCTATTTTCTCTCTGTTCAAGTGGTATATGTTTATATTGTGCCTGATGCCCCCAGGACACCACTGGCCCTCCTGGCTGCCAGGGCACTGCTGGCTCATGTTCCACCTGTCATCAACCAGGACCTCCAGGTCCCTTCCTGCAGCACTGCTTTCCAACCTCTCATTCCCCAGTCTGTCTGCGCATCCAGGGTTGCCCAATCCCAGGTGCAGAATCTGGCACTTTCCCTCGTTGAACTTCATATGGTTGGTGACTGCCCAGTCCTTTAATTTGTCAAGGTCTCTCTGCTGGGCCTCCCTGCCCTCAGGGGAGTCAACAGCTCCTCCCAGTTTTGTATAATCTGTGACCTTGCTTAGTATCCCTTCCAGTCCTGCATCCAAGCCATTTATGAAGATGTCTTATTGAAGAGCACAGGGCTGAGGATGGAGCCCTGTGGGAAACCCATCAGTGACAGGTCACCAGTCCAATGTCACCCCATTCCCTATAACCCTCTGTGCCTGACTGGTGAGCCAGCTGCTCACCCATGGCATGATGTGTTTATCCAGCTGTGTGCCTGACATTTCGTCCAGAAGGATGCTGTGAAAGAAAGTATCAAAAGCTGAAATTAAAAATGATTACATCAACTGGATTCCCTTGATTGGCCAGATGGGTTACCTTGTTATGAAAAGGAATCAGGTTTGATAAGCAGCACTTTCCTGCCATGAAGCCATACTGGCTGCGACCAATGACTGCATTGTCTTTCAGATGTTTTTCAATATTGTGTAAGAAGAAAAGCTTTATTTTCTTAATGCCTTTTTAGTTTGCTTTGGTTTCTGGTTTTTTCAGCACAAACCTGCTTTGGTTTCTGTTTTTTTTTATTCTTTAATCTTTATGAACATTTAATTTGCATGGTAAGATAAACTTTATAAGGGTTAGATTCTTAAAAATGTAGGGAGAGATATAAGAGGTTTTTTCAACACCCATGGTACTTGTGCTATGTTCTTTCTTCCAGGAAAGTACCCATAAGACTCCTATTAGGGTTTGTCTGACTCTGCATTGGAAAATCACATTTAAATTTTTACTGCAGTTTGGTGTAGCTGATAGGTAATTCCTTGCTATTTGCATGATATTTTAAAATTACATTTGCCCAGTGATTTAAGTATTATGCTAACTTTTCCCTATACATGACTACAGAGAATATTTACAATTCAGTTCTACAAGGAGTAGTATGAACTCTTAATTACCTGCTTCAAGTGGTTTTTACCTTTTTGTCTGAAGTTTAGAAAGGATGGCAATTCTCTGTCATTTATGACGCTGTTAGTTTTAAATAATTTGTGGATTGATTGCTGGTTCTGTTGGAAATGAAGACTGAGGGTAGAATTAGTGGACCAAAATACAGTATTTAAGAGGACAAAATAGTGGGGAGTTTACATGAATTAGACTGTTGCTGGCAGCAGACTATGACATGTTTCTTAGACTGAGAACCTCTTCAGTAATACCCATGCGATGAAGTGTTGCTTCTTTGCTTCATTTGAATGGAGATAGGTAAGGTGCAACTGCTGTAGGGCCGTGCTCTGGCCAAAAGGTCTGTTCGCCTTCCTTGTGTCTTACGTTACTTCTCCGCTCACTTTTTCCTAAAAAGAACCCAAAGAAGGAGACGAAAAACCCAAAACACACACACACACAAACTAAACAAAACCAAACACACTGCTCCCCCTTAAAAAAACCTCCAAATGCAACCAACCAAAAAAATCCAGCCCACTACAAGAAGAAAGGTAATATTTTGAACATTCCCTCTGCAATCTTTGTGTGCTGTAAAAAAGTCATGGTCTATGCCTGACTTTTGTGAGGATTGGGGAAGAATGTTTGGGCAGGGGATTGGACAGTTGCTGTGAAAATTTAACTTATTTAATCTTTCAGTGAATCATATATGTCCCCTTAGAGCACCTAGAACTTCAGAGATGCTTTTTGTGATCTTAACAGTCTTGAGGAGGAATTGCTGTGTTTTTATTTTCATGCTTGAACCATGGATTCAGAGACAAGTCCTTTCCTTTTAGCAAATCTTCTTCAAAATGAACTTGGAATTGTGGCCAAAAAAATTGAATTTATAACATGGTTTGCTTTTATGTATTTGCAAGCCCCACAGAAAATACATTTCATGTGCTTGCAGCTTCCCATTCTTTCAATGAGTTGAGTTTTTGGAACATGAGTTTGTGTGTGGGGAGCTAAAAAAATCTGAAAGGGAATTCAGAATTTCTTTTGCTCATAGAATTGCTTACTTCCGTACATATGTATGCTAGTGGTTGAAGATGGCTGATGTGGCTGTGCTTAGCCAGGTTTTCAATGTGATTTAGAAATCTGTAAATAGAACCATATTAAAAAGGATTATTATTTACTGTTAATAGATGTTGCAAACATACAGCCTGTAAGATAATATCCAGAACACAGCAGCAGAAATAGTACCTATTGTCACTATAGTTACCAGCCATGGGATGTTTTTTTGTTTTTTGGTTTTTTTTTAAAGAGTAATTTGTAATAATTATCTATTTGTGAGGTGAAGAACATGTAGACTAATGTGTGACCGTATTTGGTCATATTATAATTCACTCCAAATGTTCAAAAGTTGACTTCAACAAATAGAATTGTAAATGCAAATGTAAACATCTGTTCTTGAGTATGGTTGGAGCACTGGCATGAATGATGTATTTTGGGGGGGGGGGATTTGGTGAACTGCAGCCATCACCCTTGTTTCCTCAGCACCACCAAATATGTTCTTTGTTCCCCATCCCATGGCAAGAGGGTCCTTGCACTCACTTCTCCCTCTATGGCTGCATCTTGATTTAACCAGCAGTCTGTTAATAATTTTTTAAGTGAGGTAATTTTACACTTTTGAAAATGTTTCTTTAGCTAACTAAAAATATGAATGGATGCAGACATTTGGAAATGTTGTCTTCTAAGTGACAGGTTTGCTATTTTTTGCTAGAAAAAGGAATCCTTCAAAATCTTTCTTTCTTCTTCTGCCTCACTTGTGTCATTTTGCTTACTCATATCATCTTTGTAAGAGTACACATAACAGGGAATTATATGAGCTTATTTTAAAAAAAGGTTATATACCACACTCAACAGTAAGTTTAGTGAAGTGTTCAATTCTTTCCATCTTACCTTAGAAAATACCATATCCTTGAGATGGCATTCATGTTAGACAGATGACCTGGCGAAACAAGCTATTTAAGCTGGATACCAGCAGGAAGAAATAAATAATAACTTCCCAGATTACAAACTTGTATTAATAACAGCCTAGGCCTAATGTTTTCTATGGTCATGTTGCCATAAGGAGAAATAACCAAAGAACCTAACCAATCAACCAACAAAAAAAAAGAAAAAAGAGCCCCCCAAAAAAGGAAAGAGAAGAAAAAAGCTGTGGGCAAGATTTAAATAATTCCATGTCGCATTTGCCAAACCATCTCCACATGGGTAATGCATATGCTGAATTGCTCCTTGTTTTTGAAATCTGTTTTTAAAACTTTCTTTATGTGATGCTCTTTTAGCAATATTTGATTCCATAAAATGCTCCAGAGACTTAGTTGGTGGAGGAAAAAATCTTTATCATTGCAGATTGTATCGTGCTGCTGATTTAAGCCTGGAACAAAATTGACTCAGTATTTTAAAAGCAGTCTTTTTCAGGCTAGTGAGCAATTGAAGACAGACAAATCAACATTTGGGCTTGAAGTGGAGAGAAGATCAGAGTTACTTATGATCAGAGAAGGGTTATGAGTCAGAAAGCCATGCTGTTGCGTGGCTGACTGAGACCTCATTTGGTCGGGTAGGTTTCCAAACACAATAGCAACATACTTCTGAAGTTTCTACTTAGTACCTTTCTGTGGAGAATGAAATTATGAGGGAGATTTCTGACAGATCAGATTGGAAGAACAATACTTAAACACCATGGATTTTTAAATGGAACCTTTCTGTGCTAACAGTCTTCATGTTAACCTTTTCATTATGTGAGTGAAAGGGCCATGCCTCCCTACTTACTGTGCAGGGGTTTTGTGTCGTTTCCCTTCCCTCCTTCCTCCCCTTCCCCCATTATTTTTAGCAATGTTTTTTCATTCCTTGTTCAGTGAGTGGTAACACAAAAGGAATCCATGAATAGCCAGTGCTTCTGTAACTGCAGATACATGTTAACAGTCAAAAAAATCAGGCTAGGCACCTGAACATCAAAAAGCTAGACACTCTCCTTTTTTCTTTTTTTCTTTTTCTTCCTAAAGAAAAAAGCAGAATGTTTCTTGAATTGCCCTGAAGAATTTTGCATGCTTCTTTCACCTAGAAAGAAACATTAAAACCAGTAAAGATGGTACATTTTCCTCAAACCAGGTGTTGGTCTAAACCATTAGCAAAATGGGAATAATACATAAATGCTCGATCTCTCTATCCACAGCCAGTAGGAGTCTGTGACACCATGCACATACAAAGCACAAACAAAACAGTCAGAGCTTGGTGTTTTGCAGAAGTAAGGCCTTGTACTTGATTTATGGGATGAAGAAGCAACACCCCAGCAAGGCTGAGCTTCTCTGGAGCCCCAAGGAAAGTGTGTGTGGTACCTCTAAAAGCACTTGCTCAGCTTTCAGAAGCAGTCCAAGGGAGGTAATCCAGGTCTCTGTTCAGCCTAATTTAGACTTTCTCTTTGTTTACTTTTCACAGGCAGGTGTTACTTAGCCTGGACTGCATTTGAGAAACATTTCTAAGGCTCACATAACCTCTGAAACTTATTTGGTTTGGAAACCATTCTACATGCCTCTGCCTAAAGCTATGTTTGTTGTATTAGAGGGAAATAGGTTTTCAGAAAAGAAAAATCCAGTCCCTAGTATCTGTAAAGTCTGATAAAAGTGTTTTCTGTTCTGTTTACCTTACTAGTATTTCCTGTTCTCAGATGGATGGTGCCTTAAGGCTTAAAACACGAGGCAAATTCAAGTTATGAATTGAGTTTCTAAAGGGAAAGAGCTGTTTGGGATTTGATGTTGAGAGGCAGATGAACAGCATTTCTGCAAATCAATACCTCCAAATGAAAGTTACTATGGAGAGCCTGACATCTTGTAGTTTCTAAATTGATGAACTGAAATTTTGGAGCATGAGTTAAGCCTTTATGTGACAGCAACAATGATTACTTACTACATACATGCCTATCAAGGTTCCTCTACACGATGACATGAAAAAATTCCTTTACAAATTTCTATTTTTAATATTAGAAGTATTTCCAGTACTGTTACAAATCCACTTCTGTAGGAGCTTGCTGTTTGTTTTCTTTCCTCAGATTGCTAAATTGTCTCCTGAAGGCAGGCGAGAATTGCAAGGCACGCCTTGGCTTGTCCCCACCGGGCTCATTGTCAGTGTGTGCCGAGCATGCCTGGGCATGCTACAGAGGAGCAGCAGGGCATGATACCATGGCTGGATCGGCTCCTTGAAGCCCAGAGCGATACAAGCCTTGAGGAATGGTTGGGGTAGCTCCTGCAGGGACAAGCGTTGAGACAGACCGCAAATAAAGGCGTGTCTCTTCTAACACGCTGGCTTGAAACCACCTCGCTCGGCTTCCAGCAACGGTCTTGCCAGGACAGAGCTCAGCTCAGGTTTAATTCAAAATTAGGTCTCAGGTAGATTGAGCTTGTGTGTAAGTGAAACAGTGCCGGCTGAATGCACTCAGTGCTGGTTGAATGCATTCCAGCAGCAGGGCATTGAACTCTAATGATAAGACTGAAACAGTTAATTCAGCTAGAGCTGAGTTAAACGTGATAGAAAGGAAATAGAAAGGAAATCTTGCTGTTGCTGGTCTTATCAGAGGGTGCAACAATGGGACTTTCACTTTTAGTCCTGGAGACCTCGCTTCACCATGGTTGCCTGCTTCTTCCCCACAGCAATCTCATCTCTGCTTGCTTAAAAACAAGCAGATCCTGCCTGCACAGGCCCAGCCATGGGATTTCCTGGCTACCAGGAGTACGGAACCCTTCGAGAAGGGCCTTTGGGTAAAGGTGTTTATGGAGTTTCAGATGTTGCAGGTTTGTGAGGGTGCACTCCTCTGTTCCCTTTCACTTCTCTTTATGGGGCAGAGAGCAGCTTATTTCTGTGTGTAGTCCTTGTGCTGGTCAAGCTTGTGGACATGAGCAGTTCTTTATGCTTGACCAGAACTGGAATCATTTCTGGGAAGCATGAACTGCTGCCTCTGAGGGGGTGGGAGCCAGCAAAAGAGGAATCAGGGGCTCCACCTCTTCCCTCCTCCCTGTGCAGGAAGTTATATGGGAGGCTCTCACCCTGGTGGGGACATTACCCTCCAGGACAAACAGAGGAGGTATGACCTCAGTCAGCTCTGCTCCTTTGCAATGAAATGCCGTAAACAAGGGCTGCCTGCATGTGATAGCTCTTTGTTAATCTAAACACAGCTAGTATAAAAGATGTGCAAGGCCCTGGAGAAACTGTTCAGCAAAACAGCAGAGCCGAAAGCCTCATTACCAAGCACTTAGCTAACATGCTTCTGATTTCTGTGAAAAGAAGCTCAGAAAACAGGTGGTGAAATCCTGCAGCCTTTTTCCTGAACTCCTGAATGGTCATTAAAATCACTGTTGCCCTGTTTAAGGAATTTGAAGTGTATTTCTCAAGGCTAAAATGTGTTCAGAGTATCCCCATCTCACCCTGCTGGAATAAGATCCCAGTCCCAGAGACTAAGAGCACTGGATGAGCATTCATCTCCATAGTGTCAGTTCAAGCACTGTTTTCTTTATTTCTGCTCTTTTTCTTGCCTTTACACTTCCTCAGCCTGTGCCAGTAACACAGTCAAAGGTGACATAATAAGCTGCTTTGGAGAATTGTTCTGGGACTTGGAATGACCCAGCAAAAAGGTTCTGTGCACTTATTCTCTTAGAGGCTGCCACCACTGTAGTGTGGATGGTAAATGGGAAGAGGCAGAGGTTGCCTAATGTGGTACCACTACTGAAAGAAAAACTTAACAGTTTTTCTTTGGTGCTCCTTCTCCTTGTTACACATAGGGCTCACTTCCCAGGGTACAAATTGTATCAGTTTAAAAGCAGTGCTATGGAAGTATTCCATACTGAAGGTGGCCAGTCTTTTCAGTATTGTTCAAATAGGGAGTAAATGAGTCCTTCTCAATAATACTACTGGAAAATACTACCTGATTTTTAGAAGGATTTTCTCCCTTCCAATTTATTATTTCCATTTTAAAGCAGACTTGAACACTTGTTTAACTCCCCTTGAGTTCCTAGGCTGCTGCTCTAGCAAGGACATCTTGTCAAATCTCTGATAAAAACATGACTACTTTATCAAGGTAAAACATTACCTACTTCATAAAAAACCAAGAGATTTGATTGCAAAATAATTTGTCTTATTTGATCTTTTCACTGTTTCAGCTCCTTTTCCTTTAGTCAGTTCTCCAGCTCCAGGTGGTAAGTCAGGGAAAAGCATGTTACCTGCGAAGAACTGAAGAGCTGTTACAACCACAAACTGCTGTGGTCCTGCTACTATGTGTAGTCCTATTTATTGTTTCACTTCTGCATGAAGTTTTGTTGTGGATGGAGGGCTTGTTTATAAATTCTTTTGGAGTTCTTAGCGTGGTGAGTTCTGTAAAGGGTGGGGTGTTCAGTGTGGGATTGCCAAAGATACTTGGATGCGTCCTTTAAATGTTTATCATCTTAGGCTTCTTGCAGCTGCTTTTATGGGCTTTTTTCTATCCCTACTTTTACTGCTCAGTTTTTCCTGAATCATCATAAAATCCAAATTTAATAGCCATGGAGACTATGAAGAATTATTTACTTACCAATGTAAAGTTCCTTCTTAAATTGTTGCTTTGTAGAGCTTTTTGGGATGAGCTGGCACTTTGTGTACTTGTGAATGAGCCCATCTGTGTTGAACTTTATTGTTTCCTCTTTTTGATAAAATCAGAGGCAACAGTTAGCAAGCACTAAGCCGGTGCAAATTGAAGGCATTTTTTTACTGTTTTATTTTCCCTACCATCCCAGCTCTTAAGTTTTCATACCACCACTGATAGTCCTTATGATCTGAAGCAGAAAAGAGATAAAGATCCAGTGAAAATAGCAGCAGACATGACATGACAGACATCGAAAGATCATGCGTAGCACAAGGTAAAAAATATTAGCAACACATACACTCATGTTGACCTTTTCCTTTCATACCAGGATGCTTAAAAACTGAGAAAACATACTGAGAAATAAATCTGTTCTCA
>WAAG01028400.1:356-23184 GCA_013390105.1 Tichodroma muraria | reverse complement strand
TGGGTAGCGTATGTATGGTAATATCTGTGCAGCGGCACCTCATTTCCAGGTTTGTGTCTTGCTGTCATTATTAACTGCACACAAATCCACCAGCCCTCCAGAGGTTGTCTACCTGGCCTGCCTCTTGAGTGGGAAGCATATGCATAGATATGACATGATTCCTAGATGTCANTCTGGGAGAATCCTGAATAGTCTTCCAAGATCTGCTTAAAGTGCGTTCACTTATCCTAATGATAATTTATTGGATGGATTTAATATTTCTTAGTGCAATGGGACTTTGGGGTTTATAATGCTGAAATAGATCATGCAGTTTCTCTAGCCAAAGAAAGGGGAAGAGGTCAAATGTAAATCTCATCCTCCTCTTAGAGGCTGGAAAACAGTAACTACAGAACAAGTATTTGGTTCATTATCACGTTTTTCATAGGAGTGTAACAGTAGAGTGGTACTTCTGGAAGTAGCCTACCTTTTTGGCATGGGAGAGTAAAGGACGGTTCAGAAATACAATCCAAATGTATCCAAAACAGTACTGGCAGCAACCTGAACATCCATTCTTACTAAATGTACTAACATAACATCACTCTACCAAGAAATGAAAATACTTTAACTTCTTCCAGGAAGTAGCAAAAAAGATGGACTTAAGCAGATGCCAGGAGATGTGTAAATAATAACTATGATTACATTGACCTTCCTGCATAATTAAGGCCAAATGAAAAACATGCTTTAGCAATTTGTTCTGAGGATTTAACCCCTGAATGTGTAGGGTTGCAGGTCTGTTAACTCAGGAACCTATGATGGGTCAATGTCACAAAACCCAACGTATTAAAACACATGAAAAGTTTGGCAAGCATGGTCGTTTCTAGCTCCCTCCCATTATGCTTTGTCTCCTTCCCTCAGGACAGTCTGGCACAGTGACTCTGAATGCCTGACAGTGTGTTCTGCAGGAATACAGCTAATTGCTTAGACATGAGTAGCCTCATTTCTGAGGCTGAGCAGGGAACACTTCTGAGGCCACGTGCACTAAACTGCTGCACGTATTTCTGCAAGACAGGAAGCTGAGATGAGCATTTGCAAAAATTACCATTCTGCTTCTTTGTATATAAATACTTGGTTTGCGTCTCAATTCCTAATTTATTCCAAAAAAAAAAATCCTAACTACCCTATTTCTACTGAAGCAGAATTGCCCAGCATTCAACACTGCTGAGTAGATTTATGATAGCCATAAACCTATACCTTAGAAAAGCCATTACCCTATCTGCCTTCCAGTTTCTAGGGATGCTCAGAGTAAAATTATTCCCCAAAAAAGGAATGAGAAAAAAGTAGCAACTAGCATGCACCATGCCAATATTTAGATGTTTCAAACCTTTAAATTTGTCATGGTGGATGTTGATCTCAGCTCTCTCGTTAGAGCTGGAATATATTTATTTCCTCCCTTTAATGCTAGTCTACTAAACACACTAGGGTTGCTTTGGGGGTAAGGTTGAAATCCAATTTGTCCTGGTGAGTTCAGAAGCCACCAGGCTCTCACTGAGCTCTTTAAGTTTACCTGTGCCTGTGGCCACATGGACTGTGACTGTCTCGTCTGCTAAACAGGGACTGTAATTGTGAGCCATTGCATCGACAAGGCTGGACATTAAATGTCTACAGGTGTTGAATTCAAAAGTAGGCTTTCACACCTTATAAAGGCAGCGATCAAATTATGTGTAGAGATCTTTAAGCATAAACCAAGGGTGACGTATGATACTGGATGGGGAGCTACTGATTTATTGGTATTAAATTTAAAAAACCAAATCTACTTCTTGCACAGACTAAAATCCAGAAGAACAGCTTTGAAGTCCAGTGCCTATTATTTGACATTATAATATGCTGGGGCACATAACTGCAAAGAAACAACCATTATTATTGACCAGCTTTCAAACTGATCCAAAGATGTAACAGAATTGATTCACTATTTTCTTTTCAAAACCAGAAAATATAATAGATTATCACAGGTTCTCCCCTCAGGGACAAGAATGCCATCCTTGGTCTTTATGGAATAATACTGAGCTTGGAGACAAGCTTACAACTTCAATAGGTATTGAAGCATCCCAGGAGTGCACAATATTCATGCTTTAAAGAGCTTGTCACAGTTTTTACTTACATAAACAGAAAAAAAAAAAATGTTTAAACTGTAGTCACAAATGCTGCTGTATGCAGATCCCAACAGAGGATTATTTTCACTGCTTCTCTAACATTTTTTCCCTACATAAAAGCTGTCTACACAAAGGTGACAGGAAACATTACCTATCTCTGCAAAGATATGAGAAGAGAATTTTAAAGATAGCAGTTACTATGAAGTTTTACTTACTTTGGCATTTCAAACTGTGTGTGCCTCTGAATTAGCTGAAAATGAAGAAGTCTGAGGCAGACTAAAGTCTCCTCCATTAAAGAGTCCTCATTCTGTTTTTCATGGGGAGATAGATATAAGCATCTGGATCAAAGCCCAGCTACTTTTGAACCCCAGGATCTGTGTAGTGCAGCTGACCAACCTCTGAAGTGCCAATGCTTTTTCCTTAATCCCAGATATATCCACACAACCAAAGCCTGCCCTGTAAATTGAAGACACTCATTCACCATTCATCATTAGCACAAGAGGCTTGGAAGTGCCTCTTTGCTATGAAAAACTGCAGTTAATATATTGCACCCCATTTTTATATCTGCCCGCTTTTAATTTCATGAGGAAGGGAATATTACCTGTGGCAGCAATGTCTGCAGAAGGTCCCAGTGCCACCCTTTTCCCTCAGGTTTCCCCCGACACACCCTGGTGGGCAGCAATCCCTTCTGCAAAGCAACATGCATTCACTGAACATGTTTGTCCCTAGCAGCGTGCCAGGAGCTCAAAGAGGGGACTCAGGGTGACTAAATCAGTGTAAGCTTTCCAAAGTGCTCTCTAACTGAAAACAAAACGAGAAGTATGTTTTTCTT
Organism: Tichodroma muraria; assembly: GCA_013390105.1. Classification (NCBI taxonomy): domain Eukaryota; kingdom Metazoa; phylum Chordata; class Aves; order Passeriformes; family Sittidae; genus Tichodroma; species Tichodroma muraria. The sequence goes on along the minus strand of WAAG01028400.1, from coordinate 20,223 downwards.
TCACCCCAAGGACTCTGCCTGGGTAAGCCTGGTCCCATGCACAGCTGAAGTCATCCCCTGGCACTGGTGGGACTCCATGTGTCAAAACCCCTTTACACCCTGCCAGGTGCCTCCTGGAACTCTCAGACACACACAGGCAGCCCAGCTGTGGGCAGCTTTTGGGCTGTCAACCAGGCAGCCAGGGTGCCTCAGAACACACTGGGCTCAGTCCTGCTCCTGCTCTCTCCCTTAGCTGTAGCGATGCCATAACCTGAGTGCAGGGACAGAGAGGTTAGTTTTTAAAGCATACAACAGAGTTTCTGACTTATACAGGAGTGTTTTAAAGTAGTTTGACCGCACTGGTAATTTCTGGTTCAGTTTAGCAGAGCAGCTCAGAGAAGCAAACCATAAATGGGTTGAAAGCAAACAATCTGCCTCTTTATAACTTTTGTGTTCTCACAACTTCTTCTAGTTCTGTACCTACAGGAGAAAAAAAACCCCACAAGCATTGCCACCAGCCTCGTGAGCTCGCAGCACTCTCATGATAGGACCCAAGTGTTCCCAAGGCTGTTCTAGGACTATCACCATGTCCTGCAGCATAGCACTTTTTGCAGTAGCCCAAAGCTGCTGCTTGTGCATCACCACACACATGCACAGCAGCCCCAGGAACTGCTCTGTGCTGTAGGCCAGTTTTGATGTGAGGCAATCAGGTTCACCAGGTGGCAGCACCATAGGACGGATACTGCAGTGAAGAAAATACAGAAACACAGTCAGTATATCCTTTTTCAAAGTGGTTCAGTTAACAAAGTCCTCTTGTCTGCCCACAGCCATAAGAATTAATGGCTGTTCCTATACTGTGTAATGACCAGGCCTCGAGCTAACAAACATTGACCCTATGAAATACAATTTTGCTTAATTTAGTTTTGCTAAGGGAGCATCTAGTGGCCTGGTGGATTTGTAAACCCCAGTTCTTTTAGTCTGAGGTAATACTGTTTCTTTGCAATGCATAAATTCAAAGCCCCATAGTGAGAGAGACCAAAATTATGAGCATGGAAAAATGCTCAAGAGAATCACAAAATAATGTATGTACAAACAAAAGAGTAATGACCTTTCAACCACAAGAGCTTGGGTTTCAAGATAAAAATATCTACGTCAGTGCTGGAGAAAGGACAGAAACCCAAGCAGCTCTGTTGGAGAGAGGAAGAAGAAATTAATTTCGCCAAACCTAGTTATGTGGGAAAGTAAGGTACTTCCCTCAGATGTTCATCCTGAGAGAAAACAACCCTGCAACTTCCAGAGCTTCAAATTTCTTCCACCCTGACAGAAAGTGGTGTTTCAGTGCTGAGGACAAATCACACTTGCAGGCAGGGGTGGGGAGACTGAAGGGAAACACCACATTGTTGCATTCTCCTCAGTTAATGGTCTAGAGGGACGTTGGAGTTTTTTGTTATTCCCATCACAGCAATAGTAAAACCAGTATTATGGATGAGATTTTAGTCATCCATATACGTGCACATGTGTGTGTACACATATGCTGCTCTCCCAACACAATCAAACTGAAAATGGTTATTTCAGCCAGGACTGCATTGTTATAATAAACCTTTTAGATGAACAAGTTTACAGTGTAACTGCCTACAAGCCCAGTAAAAACATCTGAGAGAGAAATTACAAAACAAACAAAAGAAAACTGAATTGCAATAAACCTGTTGATCTGGCTCTTTTCAGCAGCACCCAGGATTGATGAGAAAATCACTTACTGACTGACAGCTTAACAGATCTGAACCTCCCCAATGGTGTCAGCACTGGCATTCATTCTATCCAGGTATATCATAGTAATTATAGTAGTGGAACTGGAACTCAGTAATTCAATATTACTCACAAATGTAAGAAAATGTACTTATACCTGGTATGAAGCTAGTAAGTCTGTGCCACTAGTACTGATATTTGTGCCTGCATTTACCTATTTGAATGAACAACGTGGTTTTAATGTTTGTGAAATTACAATTTCTGTTCTCCATCGAGTAGGTATTTGAAAGAAAACAACAGATATAAATCCATACTGTGCATCAGTATACCTGTGTTCTGCTTCCAACAGGCTGTGCTCAACACCAGTTCCCTTGAGGTGCTTCAGGTTATTTCATAAAGGTGCTGCTTCTCTCTGTAGGTTTGCATGTGAGCGACCAGCCCCCTGGCAAGTCCAAGAACAGGATGACCCATCAGATTCCCAAACAGAAATCACAGCTGGAAGAAAAACCTTAAACCCCCCCATCCCAGAGAGCTGCCCATCTGTCTCCAGTGAGGGAGTAAGAAGGAGCATGTGTTTCTCAGAGAAACATATTTCCCCTGAGAGTTAGGCTGAGCACATCCTACATATTTCACAAAAGGTACTGAAGAGCCCTCATGTACCTGAGAGCCCTGAATGACTTGCTGGAGGGCTAGGATTTTACTAGCCTGAGTGTAGGAAGGCATCACACCCCATTCCGACCTCCCCGGTCTTCCCCAGTCATCCAGACATTCACTTTCTAACGTGTCTAAAGCAGTGTGCTAAACTGGATCCAGGGGTGTATCTTCAGAGGGTAATGTATCAAGACTAAAAGCCAAAAGAGAAGGGGAAGCCTTCTAAATTTCCCTTCCAATGCAAAGAACCTCCTTCAGGCCCACCACCAGCAGCCTTCACAAAAACACAAACCCAGAACTAAGCAATGATCACAATTACGTTTCATGCTTGAAAAAACAATTAGATAAGTGATATTTCTAAGAAAATAAACTTCTTCTATAAATGATTGCTACAGACCTAAACACTTCTAAAATACAGTGGCTTACAGCTAGAGAAAGAGAATGCCACAACATTTATGTGTAATCTTTTAGGAATTACGTTAAACAGTTTGAGGAGGAGAAAATTCAGTTTTCCTGAAGAAAAAAAAATCTAAAAACTCATCCACAGATTTTGGAAAAAAGACCTAGTGTACCAGATGTCTCTGATAAGACTAAGGAATTCCAAAAGTTTCTTCCTATTACTACAACTTGTTCAGCTTCATGGGGTTTAGCAAAAGTCAATACTTTTGCTCAGACAACCTTCATATAGTCTTTTTTATCTCAATTATAAGCTTGATCACAAATCCACTGAAATAAAAAAAAACAAATCTCCCCTCATTTTCCAGTGGGACTGAGTTGGATGAAACATTTTACACAACTGTAATAAATAGCCAAGAAAGAAACAAAAGATTATTAAGGATTTCTTAGGAACAAACTGCAAGACACCATACAGGATTGATTCTTCACCGTTAAGGAGTCAGCATAATTTAGAAATCCAGGGTGCATTTTTTTTTTAACCTGCTGTAACATTAAATACTCCAGGTTCTTGTATCACTCTGATGTTATTACCCAGCCCAGTCCTTGGAGTGATGCTATCAGATTCTTGTTTAGCTTTGTTTCCCTTGCAAGGGACACAGGAAGGAGGATAGAGATAGCAACAAAGAGTAAATAACATTAAATGATAACACTAGTAAATATATTTCTTTCCTGTCAATCTTAATACAAACTGGAGCAAGGTGATAAGAAGAACTACTACTCCTGACTCCTGCCAGGGCCCTTGCTTCCAGTTGTGGCAGAGGGAAAGAGCAGATGCCTGCTTGGGAACAGCAGAGATGGGACAGCTGACAGTTGCTTCTTCTTATGATGCACTTAATTGAAAACAGAGGTTTTCTTTTGCAAAGAACATTGACCTACATTTCTCTTCTGACACGGGAGCTTCCTGCTCAGCCTTGAGGTTTGTCACACTTCACTTTTCCCAGCTTGGTAACTGCAGCCAAAGACCCTAGTCAGCAGAGGTTTAAGGCAGACTGATATCAGATCTTGCAGATCCTGTTAGTGAATCCTATAAGTCTTCCTTTGACCAAGCCCAAATTGCTGATAGAATGAGCACACCGTATTCACTCTCTGTAGGAACTGACACACTGCTTTCTGCATAAAAACAGGGGGCAGACATATGGACAGATGATCTGTCCACATGCCTCTAAGATGGTTTAAGTTTTGTATTTGGATTCCTCAGCCAAAACTGTCTTTTGAGCAAAAGGGAAGGGAAAAACAAAAAGAAAACCTTGGGAAAAAGGTTTCTTGAGAAAGAAAACTTCTCCAAGAAAGGAATTTATTTCTCATTTAGTACAGAGCAGAATCTGATATGCAGAACATCAGCTATTAAAATAGTCAAATAAATTATACTTTTGCCTTGACCAAACTGAAGATGGGTTATGTGCATATTTCAAATACATAGTCATATTACATGGCATATTCTTTCAAAGGAAAATACAGTCAGGCTGCAGTGGATAAAACAGCTAGATGAAACCTTCTGCTACCAAACTGTAGCACTGAAAGAGTTAACAGGTCTGGCTTTTACATTGTCATAAGGAGACTTCATTGCTAGCATCCCACTGAGATGAATGAAGGCAGCTTATGTCTAGTGTTATTGTTTCCATGTGTTTGGCTCCAGACTCAAGCCAGCATTCCTCTCAGTTTATACTTGAAAGGTTATCTTCACAACCAGAAGAGACAGAAACTTTCTGTAAATATATGTATGTGTAAAAAGGAGGGCAAATACAGGTTAACTCCACTTATTCAGTTCCAGCTTTCCTGAATTAATGTTTTGATAGTTATAGCAAAAAGAATTCTGTTTACAGAAACTTCTGATTATTGGAGTGGCAGAGATGTCCCCTACAGCACATTTGGTCTGTTTTAAATACACAGGGTGATCTGATCAATACTAACACAATTTTATCTTATGGTTGAAAATTTTTAGTCTTTTAGGCTTGGCAATAAAGTATCAGCTAAAAAAAAGCACAGCAGAATATGTGACTAGGAATTGCAAATGGAAGAAACAAAGTCTGAGCACATTTTTAAAAGGAAAAGGCAAACAATCTGCACTTTGGTAAATTAAAATATACTGCTTGTAACAATGGTGCTCCAGAAAGAAAATGCCTATAAAGACTGGAAGTATTTCAGTTGACTTGGGTTTCACCATGTGAGCCTTGCTAAAGCCTAATTGTTTTTTTTTTTTCCCCCCACTTTCTCCACCAGTAATCTAACACTGAATTTTCAGCATGGAAGAGAATCTGTAGTTGTGCATTACCTGTGCTCCCCTGGAGACAAGAAAGAATCAGATGCAGCTCGTGCAGATCAGTATTTTTACCCTACCTTGAAAATTATCCTTCTCTGACTGACAGGATTTAGATAAAGCATAATAATTAAAGTATTTCTCTTTGGGAACACTGAAAATGTTTCCGGCAATATCTATTTTCGGGTTTTTTTGTTGAATCTAGAATGCCTGTGTTACAGAATCTCATACATATGCCCTAGCTATAACATTGTGTGGCTCTTATTTCTGCAGTAGTAGGTAATAGATCAGCATTTTTCTTCTTTAGAACATGAGATTTTCATTTAATTTTAAAACTGATCTATGAGGATATCATTCCACAGACTATTTTATTTGACATCTGGCAAAAAAGAAGGTAACATTGACAAGGGTAATGTAGTACCTAACTTCTAGGCTACCCCCTCCTTCTCTTAAGGTAATAAGAGCCTTGTACAGAGAGCCATCAGAGCCTTATTCAGGGACCTCAATTCCAGCCTTGACCCGAGCTCGCAGTTTCTTGCCAGCAAGAGGCCTCTGAGAGCTTAGCACTGCCATGAGAAAATACGGCTTTAGGTGGAATTTCAGATGTCTGTATACGGACAGTCCTTGGGAGCTCAGAGAATCAGATCCACAAAAGCAAGTCTGAGACTGGGATGCAGACCTGTAAAACAACTGGAACTGGGAAATAGGACTATGTCTTAAACTTGGTCATCTTTAGCATCAGCTCCAGAACAGAACTTTAGTACTTCTATTCTGTGGGAGGTCCTTCTTTGGGCACCTTAGCCCAAAGCTGAAGACAAGATATCACTATTTGCATGCCTAACAGCAAAAGCATAGGCTCCCTGAGGGACTCTATAGCCCCCCAATATTAATTACCCAGATAAACTAGGCTGGGGTAGATAATTTGAGAAATACAACTTGCTGTAGGCACCAAATGTTCCCAGAAGTAATAAATCTCTTAAATATATAAAATAAAAAGACCTGACTAACATATGTGGTTTTTTTCTTGTAAAATTCTCTTTTTCATGGACTTCTAAGTTTCCACCATGGAATTTGCTAAAAAGCCAGAGACAAGGTAAATTTTCAAATGTGCAAATGTTCTACAAAACTGTTGCTGAAGGAGGCATTCGGTCACCTCAGTACTGAAAGCAGCAAGCCCATTTCTCTTTCAGCCTGAAGCAGCTGGAGTACTACAGTGATCAACACCCCAGGGCACAAGTACGTTGTACAAGAAGCTGTTCCTCTACTCATCTTAATCCCATGGGATTTTAGTGGCACTAACCAACACAGCCACTTGGTTCCACTAGCAACGGCAGCCGTCTGGTGCCAGTGAGACAGGCTTTAGCAATAGCTGTTCAGCGAAACTCAAAGCTATTCCTATCCAAAAATTCACCAGTTTGTCCTTACAGACAATGACATTTGCTAAAATTTGAAAGGTCTTGCAGAAAGCTTCCAGGATCTGAGCAGTGGATGCAGATGAAGTGCTCCAGAGAAAACAAGCCAACACCTATGGGGACAGGGTGACCTGGAAAGGTCCCTCCTTTCAGTTGCCGTTATGGTGGCATATTGCTCGAGCAACTTTAATTGTCTCTTAATGAAGGTTTACTCTGATGGGTGAAACAGCAGTGAACACGATTACTGAATTTTTTAAAGAGAGACTGAAAAAACTGGCTACAATCATATTCCTATTGCTAGTTAACAAGAATGGGACAGAAGTAATGAGGTTAAAGCAGCAACAGAGAAAAAAATTAGCCTACCTGGAGAGCTCATTTGCAGAGTTACACAGAGGTGGATTTTGTCACAGTAAGTTGTGCAAATATTTCAATCAAAAATATAGAGGTTTAGACTAGATACATTTGCAATGAAGATGGTTCCCAGGAGAACAAGTTTGAGATGCAGGTTGGACTAAATTCCCCTCCTTTTATCTAAGTCTCTATCCATTTTTCTTTATGCACATCATACTCCTGTCCTTGAATGATCCAAGAAAAACTACCAAAATTTTTTGGGCTATTTTATGACCCAGCTTTACTCTTTTGCTTCTGTGATCATCCCTTCTCAATCCTCTGGGACCACAAACAGTCTCTCTTGACTGCAGAGAGAATTTATTAAGAACCAGATTTTGATTTTAGTTGCATCTATTCAGCCCCAGTCTAATAAACAGCATTATGAGAGTGAAATGGCAATTAGATAACACAGCTGAGCTTAAGTGTGAAGGGGATAGTTCAGTCCCTCTCACTCTCTCCTTTATGGCTACATACCAAACAATATTATACTCCCAATGGAATGGAGAGGGCGGCAGTCTTCCCTGGGATGCAGGGTTGGAGCTCTTCTGGCTGCCGGGTGGGGAATGCAGTGGCTTGGCTGCATGGAGCCAACACAGCACCAGTTTCAGCCTCACAACTTCCGTGAACATCAGCAAATTTATCCCTTAAAATCCCAAGCTTGAGAGGATCTTTTTCAGCAGAAAGAAACTCTGAAGTAGTGTTGCATGAAGTAGTGAAGTAGAAGTACATGCAAGAATGAAAATAATATCTGGAGGGAGAAGAAGAGTTTATGAGCAGGTAAAGTTGCCTGAATATATAAATTCATATAAACTTATATAATAAAGTTGCCTGGGAATCTCTATTATATTTTTCCTTGTATTCTTAGTTTGATCCTGTGCAGGGCTCACTTGAGAGATGAGGCACAGTCGCCAACACCAAAGGAAATAAGATGTTCCCTAGCACTTGCCCCCTGAGAGACATCCCCAGCAATGAAGTGTAAAAAATAGGCAGAAAACCAGGTTGCTTTGTCTCGCTGGATCAAGGAAGGGTGGACTGCTCATAGGGTTTTACAGAGTTATGCACAGAGCAACTGCAAAGACAGGATCATTCCCTCTTGAGGTGCTAGGCAGGAGAAACCGGAGAACCTCATTTCTGTCATAGCAGGATTGCACAACAAACACTCTGGAGGCCTCTCCGCCCCTTTGTTCAGCACTGTGTTAAAGCCACCAGTTTAACAGCTGCAGGGGACACACACGAAGGACAGCCTCAAGCCATCATTGCAGACAGACACTCACGCCAGCCAACATGCTGCATTCATAAAGCTACCAAAAGGAAACCAGCCCAGCAAATGCTCCACCATGGGGAAAAGAGACCACTTCCAACTTCCAGGGAGGGAACAGGCAGCAGAGAGCTTGTGTCATACCTGCATGCAACAGTAGGTGCTGTAGAAATGCCAAAAAACCAATTCTAGGTCCCCTTGAGACTGGAAAATCTCTACAAGGCAGTTACATCTATGTTTTCTTCTTTAGCCATACAAATTTTAGGGTATTGTGCTTCATCTTTCTTAGACACATCTCTATGTAAGAAGCCTTGCCCAGGGACCACACACACACGCTTTATCCCCACTGTAGTACAGACTTACTAGTTCTTATATTATAGATGAACACCCAGATGGGACATTATTTTTTAGGTTTTCTTATGAAGACTGGAAGCAGTTGTCATGAAAGTCTAGTCTTCTTCCTCTGAAAAGGCAAATCTAATTTGTGGCTGCTTCCTTTTAGTTTAAATGACAAAGACAGGATCTTGGTAGCAGCTGGGAATAAATACTTAAAGACTTAATTACTTTCCCCTTCTCTGACCAAATGATTACCTAAAACCAGCTGCAATGGAGGTAGTCCTGTGATAGCATGCTGCTGGGAGTAGTTTTCAGGTCAAGCAAAATTGCCAGAACTAATAAAAAGAAAACCACTAACAAGCTAGGAAATCAGTAAATAGAAATATATGTTTCTTTTTCTTCTTTAGATTGAGCTCTTNNNNAAAGGAAAAAAAAAAGAAGGAAAGTTTGTTTAGGCACAATTTAAGATGCCTAGTTTACTTTTGAGATTTATTAGTATTTCTATCCAGTTTTCCTGGACAAATCACAGTTATGAAAAACAATGCTCCTGACACGCAGGACTTGGGCAAGAAGCACGTATGGTGGACTCTATGTATGCGCTGTTTGGAGAAAGCGTGTGGTTTTGTGTGCAAAATTCTGGCTATCAATACAGTGGTGCCTACCTGACAGGCACTAAGTGACTGGGTGATTGCAGTTCTCCTTTCTGGCTGTAGGCAGTCAGGGCAGATGGTGATCTGTTGGAATGCTTTGTATTTTACGTGTTTTGAGGAAGGAACAGGATGGAGCCAAGCAATTGGAAGGACCTGTCCTTTCTCAGTGTCCATTCTCTCCATGCAAGTTCTGGAGAGAAGGGTGAGATAAATCTTCAGGGACCAAAGAGGAGCTTGATCCCATGGGATGGTGGAGCAGAGCAAAGAGCACTGCTTACTTTGTACATTATGCATACAGTGAGGCAGGAAGAACATCTACGGGCATCAGGCAACATTCCTTACAGGCAACTTTTTGTTAGAAAAATCAAGATATAAAGCTGTTGCCTGGTCATTAAGAAAAGGTCAAGCTTAAAGTCTTTCATGTCATTAATTTAAAAGGTAGGCTAAACACTAAAAGAAACAAGCTTTGGGAGGCCCTCACACTGCACATTTGCACTAATAATGAGATGCTAGTTTCAGCCAGAATGTTTCCAGTTGTTATATTTCAGCTCCCATTTTTTAAAAGCCTTTCCCCCTTACAAGGAAAACAGACAGAGAGAAGATTTTGTGACTGCCTGATGAATTTTCAACACTGTTTTGGAAGGAAAAAATTAAATTTGCAATTCCATTATTTGCACGAAGAAAAACTGAATGGAGCATTGAAAACAGACAGAGTTGTTTTCTCATAAAATTATTTGAGATTTTTTTCTTCCTGTAAGCTGAACTCAAAGATACCCATCAATGTGACTTGTACAAAATGAAGCAGTTAAGGAAGAAAGGTAAAATGGATGTCTTTGGGCTCTTCCTTGTTTTGGGTCATCAAAGGTAAGTTCTGAGAGAGGCTGGCTGCTTTGAAGTGTCTGGCTGCAGCTCCCGCCTGCCTTTGACACACTGGCCCCATTGAGGGTGTGGGGAAGAAGGAGCAAGAGGAATCCTCCCTGACCAGAGGATGGATCTGCTGAAGGCCAAGACAGCTTGATGCTAGGCAGTGACAGAAATCTTCTATAATGCATGGTAACATCTGGCCCATGTCATCTTTTTCTGGTTCAATTGATGCTTTTTTTTTATGTGAAAATACTAAAAACAGATCCAAAGCCTCCGTAATTGAGGCTGTAGCAGTTGAGCAGTTGTTTCTTTTTTTATTATTATTTGAGAAAACCTTTATAACTCCCTTTAGATTTTGCAGCTCATGGATTATAAATCTGCTCTTCAAAGTAGAGGAATGCAGCTTTCTGGCGCTGGGAGCTGTTACATCTCCTTCAGGAAGGTAGACAGCCTGACTGCTTCAAGCTGTATAATTGCAACAGCCAAAGAAAGGATTCGCTTCTCCTTCCTTTCTAGGTCACACAATATGAAGAGATGGAAAAGTCGTCTTTATACTGTCCCTCGAAAACATATTTCTGTACTATCCTTTCTAGCTATTCCCATTTCAGCTGAATGAACAGAGCCAGGGTAGGAGCAGCTCAGACCTTTCACTTTCTTTCACACTGAGCATTTCACATGTCGTCAGCGGAGCTCTTGTAGGTGTTACATGTGTCTACAGTCACTTTGTCCAGGCCACTTGGAAGGCTGGAAGCCTTAAGTGAGAAGACTATGACCCCTTGGTATCTAGGGAGGAAGGATGGGGGTGGTAAGAGGGGTATTTTGAGGGCAGTGCCATAGCTTTGCTGCGAGGAGGGCTCACCCAGTCCGAGATTCCCAGCATGCTCCCTTTGTAGCTGGCAAGTGAGGGGAGCGCCCGTAGTGCTGCAGGCACTGGTGGGAGAGGCTGCAGCTTCCTGAATGCTGGCAATGTGTGCCCCTACTCCAAAGCAGATGAACCAGTAACCCTAAGGAACAAAGGAGCTCATGGGTATGGAAGTCAAAAGAAGGGTGCTAGAGGACCACTGTGGGATATAAAGTTCCTTTCTTCCTGGGTTCTGTCTGCTTTCATCTCCAGGAGCAGAGTGCCATGTCTGTGTTTTTATAGCCTGTAATAACAGATGCTTTTTAATAAGTGCATGGACAGACAGCCTATTGTCTGGGTTTGTGCCTCAGAACTGCATGTTGGGAAGGGCTATTGGCACTTGCCTTTGTTTACTCTGTTTCTAAGGATGTGTGGTCCTTAGAAGGATGAGGGCCTTGCTGTCTTTCAGGTGTTTTTATGGGCCAGGCCAGAACATAGCCTGTTTGTGTTATGTTTGCTTTTCTCAGAGTAACCCAACTATGCCATGGCCTGAGAAGGACCTCCACATGCATTTAATCTGAATGGACTCCAAGGGTATCCAAATGGCCCCAATAAACAAGGGTGGCCTATCTGAAAATATTTCCTGATTGTGAACATTGCAATGTAGGCTGAGACTAGTTAGAAAGCCTGGCTTGTGCATACATATTTTCTCTTTTAGTGTCCCAGAGGGGAAGACAGTCCCTGAAAGGTTATGAAGCATGGACTAGCTTTCAGAGCTTACTCCTTGCCAGCAGCCTCTCTGTGTGAGGCCAGTAAAATTTGTTTGCACTTGACAACAATAGAGTATTTTTGCATTTCACAGTGTGTCTCCTCAGGACTAACTGCTGTTTGGGAAGGCCCCTAGGTCTATCCCTCCCTTTTATGCCAGGAAGATTGAAGACACCACCCTTGCATGTCCTGCCTCTAGAACATCGTTACTTGCTATAAACGTTGGAGTGGGCTTACGAACTGTGTGGAGTGGAGTTGCCTCCAAGCACTGACCTAGGAGAGGTCAAAGGAGGGATAAAAGCTGGGAATGTGGAACTTGTGTCTGAAGTTAACTCCTGGGTGAAGGGTGGCCTTTGAGGAGGCATTGAGATGTGGTAGGAGTGGGAGTCAACTAGCTGTCGTTCCTGCAGGGCTAGGAACAGATCATCCAATGTAACCCTTCATGCTCACCCCTTTCCCCACAACCCATGCCGGAGGGGCCAAAGTAAGAAGGTTGATCACTTAGAGGGAGGAAGGGCGAAGAGGCATTTGAGCACGCCACGCAGCCCTGCTGGGTCAGAAAGCAGCGCTCTGTTCTGCAGGGCTAGAGCTTACCTTGACACTGGGACACGCAGAGGCCCTTTGCTTTTCCAAAGGCTCGGCCGCAGGCTGACCCGCACATCCGGAGTGCACTGCGGTCCCAGGAGCAGCGCGAGCCCCGGTTGCCCTGGAGGCGGGCTCTGCCCCGTTCTCCACGGCTCCACGGCCGCAAAGGCGTTTGCTACTGAGAGGCGCCAGGCACTAAGCATCGCAAAAGTCTTTTTTCTCTCCTTCTCCGTGGATAACAGGGAAACTTTGGGATCCCTCTTGTTTCCTCCCCAACCTTATGAGATGTGTGGGTGTTAAGAAAATCAGGATAGTAGGTTGGGGGTTGTGCATGGGGCTGATGGCCTACTGCAAATACAAAGAGGCAGAGCCTTTCTGAAGAATGATGGAACAAGCTGTGGGCAGCCATTTTTCCCAGGGCAACCCAAATACTGTGCGGGGAGGTCTTGTGTGTGGCAGCCTAAGGTGCTCTATGAATTTGTGAAAAAAGCTCATTTGTGGCGATGTGACACCCCTGCTGGCACAGCAATCCAGTGAGTGGCTGGGCAGACCCCACCGTGAGGGGAGACAAGGCCTGCCAGGGGTTGCTCACCTGATGGGTTGCTGACTGTGGCTCTTCTTTTGCTCACAGCATCTTCAAAACCTCCTTTTGTTGTGCTGAGCACGTCTGGTACAAAGCCCTTATGATATAAAATACTGGTTCTGAGAAAGATAATTATTACAGGCGTTATGATCCAGAAAAATTTTTCTATTAACTCAGATCTACATTGCTTAAATTATTTTGAAAGAAAATGACAGTGTCTCTATTTCAAAAAATGGTCAGAGAGTGTTATATTTAATACAGTGTAAAATACTACACAGAATACTTTACTGCTGTGCAATAAAAAATAAATAATGTGAACAGTTATATCGTCCTCAAGCATAGCAGCTGGATCTTTTTTTTTAAAATTCTAGGAGCTTGATTTGCCCAGTTCTTGTAAGGGACAATTAAATTTAATGATATACACTTCAAAAAATGACCTGTGATTCTGAGAATTTTAATTTAATGGTTTCCCTGCTTGAAATATGTCTGAAGTGCTTCAATGTTTAAAATAATTGTGTTTGGTGGTTTTTGAAAGTCAAAATGGAACCATCTCAAGGAGACAGAGCCAGCTTTTCCTGTATAGAAGGCTACATATCATACTAGGGTAATGCTATTCTAGTAGGCATCTGCCTTTTGGTTTGAATACCTAGAACTAATTGCGAAAGATACTTCATTGAATTTTTAAACAGAAGAACACAGATTTTGGAGAAGAAATTACAATTTTAATTGAAAGAGGACTAAAACCTATTTCTTATGATGCTTTCTAATTTGTGCAATAGCATGACATGACATTTCCAATGCAGCTGTTTCACTTCCATGCTAGGTGATTTGTATGGTCAGTTTGGTAAAAATTAGAAGCTTTAGTGAAGTTTTCTGGATCATTTATAATCTGATGGGGTTTATTTAAGATTTAAAATTGCTGACAACATAGAAATCCTGAAGGGTAAAGGAGAAAAATCAGCAGAAACTATCTTATGACTTGTGGTTTTCTTTGTACAGACATATTCTCTAGCAGTTCATATACTTATTTAATTTTGTAAAGGAATATTTGTTTGAAAGGGATACAGAAGGCTTTGGCTGCCTGTTACTGATAAATCAACTATTCTGAATGCTCACTGACTCCTTCAGAGCTTGGAAATGTGTTTTATTATCCGAACAAGTTAATGAAGAGCAACTAGTCTGTCCATTAATTATATCATTAGTTGCATTTAAGTCAGTATTTACCACCACAGTGCAGTAGATGAGAACTAGCTCTTGCTCCTGTCACATGAGGTAGCTCTGTGTACTGGCACTGAAGTCACTTAGATGGGTCCCATGAAACAAACATGCAGAATCTGGGATTGACAGTGGGCAAAATTGAAGCCTTGTTGTTTATTTCAGGCCATCACAGCAAAAGCTGAGTAAATAATGCACAGCAAGATAAAATCAATTAGTATGCAAAATATTTTTATGCTAGGGATTTAGTGTAATGCTCTCTGTATAAAAATTGTGTTTCATTCCATTATTTAATGCACTTAATAGGTGTTCCTTAACAAGCGACATCCTTATACATGCTATTTTATGAAACTTGGTAAGTATAGGCAGCATTCACTCTTGACAGCTGTAGATCAAATTACAAGCAAGCTGCAGAAAATGTTTCTGCAGAGGGAACCCTTACTCCCCTACTGGGCTCCTGTGAAAGACTTGGCCAAAATCCATCTGACTTTGCTCCCCAACTGCAAGGAGCCAGACTGCATTACACTGCTGGCAGCACTCAGCATCCCCAAGGAGCTTTTCCTGAGCAGAGTCCAAGAGCAGTCACCACCCAGGGCTGCACAGTCTGGTCTGCAGCTGGGGGAACCTTGTGCTGTAACTCATAGCCAGGAGAAGATCTGTCCAGGGCAGCTGGAGCCTCACCTCCTCCAGCCACCGATGCAGCTCCTGCAGTGCATGGCAGTGTTGGTGTGGCTGTGGGTGTCTTCGCATCCTTGCCTGTCTGCTCGCAATTGTCCCCATGGGCTGGGGGAATATTTGTCACAGATGCTGCTTACAACATTATCCTCACGGTTACACAACATCAGAGGCACGGGCCTGCTCAGGGTGCAGGGCCTTGGGCACTTGCATCCCCCCTCAGCCCTTCCTGAAAGCATTGGGACTAATGCAAGGGTGCATCCCCGTCTCACATTCTCCAGTAGAGAGGAAATTTTGCTTCAGACAGGTAAAGCTCTGCTCTCGCCATGGACTGTATAACTCACGTGGTAAAACCAGCAACCCAGCGATACAGCATAAGGGGCAAAATTATAAATAAAACCTTTATTGTGTGCAAATGATGAGGAGACTCTAGCATTGCATAAGGCCATGATTTTATTGGGCTTTAATGCACCAGCGACATGGCGAATGCCTTCGCCAATTTCTGTTCTGTCAATTAACATATACAATTACCATCCTTCACCAAACCTTTTGCAGACATGCTTAATACTGGTTTTCAAAGTTATGGCTGATGTTCATTTCTGCCATATGCCAATAGTCATCTCCTGCAAGACAAAAGGGGTTTTATATCTGTATCTGTGAGAGACTGTTAATGGTTAATGACTCAAACAATAGACCACCAAGGAGGTACCTTGGCATTCCCACCTGAACATGAGCAAATATAAACCCAGTGGACTGTGTGCTTTGTGGGCTTCTTTCACTGGATCTAGACTTCAACCATCACTTTGATAAAGCTGGGACCCCCACAGCAGCAAAGACCAGAAGAGGACCAAATGGATGCTGTCAGAATCCATGGAATGGTGATATTTTTCTCTACTTAATCTGTCTCTCTGTCACTCTCTTTTTTTCCTCCCCTAGGCCCCTTTTCCTATTTCTAGACCCTTTTTCCTATTTCTTTCTCCCTCTCTACATCTCATTTACTGTTAAATAAAAATACATACTATTGAATTCAGCATATGGTCTTGTTTGCACCTTAATTTGGGCAAAGAAATCTCTCAAGTAATTTTAATAACTGTGTCTTAACTGTATAGTAGAAGTGGTATTTCTTTAAAGGCCTGGAGAAACATCTCAAATTCAAGTAGCAAGCTTTCTGATACTGCCCTTTAAAAGATCTATGAGCGACTTGGGAGAATTTTTGTGAGTTTGTTTGGTTTTGGTGTTTTATTCTTCCTTAGCAAAGTACCCAAGATGGCTGCTATTAAAAATCCCTCCTCATGACTGTTTAGGTAAAGTTCAGTGCCAACTTTCGTTTTAGCTTCAACTTAGCAGCTCTCATTAATTTCTCACATTCTTCTGGGACTTGGGATTTCCATATTTGGTTTTGCTCTTGGATTATATCAGACAAGTTTGAACAAAATTCTTTTGGCTAAATGAATGTGAAAAAAAATATATTCCATATGTCGTTATCGAAATCTTCTGTAGCTGTTTAAGTCAAAAATGGCAAGCCAGAAATCTTTATGTTGGCTTGCAATATAGCCTCTTCAAGAAAACACTCTTAGGTTGAAGAAAATTGGTTAAGCAGTTTTAAATCAACTTGTCATTTTTTTCTGCATACTCTGTAGACCTCTTTCATTTTCCCCTTCTCCCTTCTTCTTAATTTAGTTTTTAAACCGTTGTTTAAAATGAGTTTGCCAGGGATTCATTTACTAAGAATATCTTTAATGACATCTCAGTTATGGATACATTTGTCAAGAACCCCATCTGCTAAGACCAATGGAGTTGAAAAAGACAAAATATACACCATTGCTTCAGTATATCTGTGTATTGTCAGCTTTCTTTCCCAGTGATATCTAAGCATCAGTCCTGATGATCTTACTTAGGTCAGTACAATGACAATTTTTGCATGTGAATGGTCAGACTCTTTCTTGCCCTTTTTTTATCCTGAAAAGATAAATAACATACAAAACCTAGGTTAAAAAGAGTAGCTGACAAGTACCCACTTAAAATCAGAAAACCACAGAGGCTGAGGTTGCTACAACAGTACTAAGACTTCACACTCTCTTTATGCTCTTATAAAGTTTACAATATGCTTTGACAAAAACCCGTGTTTAGAAAAAGATTAAGCCTTTAAACTCAACTACTTAAATCTAGGAAAAAGGAAGACTCAAGGTAGTTCATTCTCTGGTCCACTAAGTATCTACTTATTTGGAGCGAACTGGGGTGTGCTCAGTGAGAGAAATACTAAACTCTCCCTTTCCTACTCCTTCCCTCCTGCAAAATGAATACACTGGAGAGCAGAGGAAGGACTTTTCTGTGAGATGGGTATCCAAATCTCTTCAGTCAGGCATGGAAGCTTGCCAGCAGTTCCCAAAAGTATGCTAGCTCTCAGCTATTGTAAAAATAAGTACATAAAAACATATGTCAAAAATTCCTCACATCCTTCCTTTCCCCCTTCTGCTGTGTTTACCACTGGTTAAACAGGGCAGCTAGGAGCAGGGCACTGGAATGTCTTTCCCAGGTAGTTAACTTTCTACAGACGTTATAAAGAGATCCTAGACATCAAATCCACGCGTGAAGTCAAGGAATCCTGTTACTCCCCGTATTATAGGGAGAACTACAGTGCAGAGAGATTAACCCCCAAATTTCTAAATGGTTTGTTGCTGTATTCCTCATTCTTGTGCAAAAATCTTAAATACCAAAGGACTGACTGTTCCCATTTGGTTTGGTTTAGGGTGGTAAATATTCATACAATCTGAAAAACTCCCCTCACAGAACACTTCTAAATCATTGGACTAATCATTTGTCCGAGGTTGTATGGCAAACCAGTGTCAGTGACAGTGGGAAGGCACATTTCCCTGGGACTCCAGTTCAGTGCTTTGAGCACACGAGTCCTGTCTCTTCTTCATTCCTACTTTGTTACCTGAATTATAGGGATGTAAGAGACATCAGCCTCATTCTTCTTTGTTCTGAGGAACACTGCATTAGTCTTTTCTTTGCTGATCTACTTCATAAATAACCATGTCTCTGATGGTTACAGGCACAGGGCAGGGTAGGTAATACTGAGACCCACGTGCTGGCTGTAGCAGGTAGCATTACTGTTATAAATGAGCACAATGGGCTATTTAGGTCAATTACTTATCCAATTTATTGCTACAGAAAAGGGAAAGCAAAGCTGCAGCGCTGGGCGACAGGGGAGTCTTCGCTCTACCAACTGCCGCGCCGATCGTAGTTCGGATCCCCCTTTTAAGTCTCTGGTCTTCCTGTCGAATCATCCTCCCGGTTACTTCTGCGCCTGCTCCGCCAGTTGTTAGGGGGTCTTATTCTTATCTCCTGGTGGTCGTTGACGAAGGCTCACGACAGTCTTCTTCAGTGTCTCCTCCTTGAACCTAGTGCTGCAATATCTACAAACATCCGTAACTCTTCAAGCATAGCAGTATCCGTTCCTTGCGGTTTCACAAGCAAGGCAAGATGTTTTACGACTAGTCTCACTCTCAAGGTCTGTTAGATAAGATAAGCAAAAGGCTTATAAACACTCTAACAAGCAAAGCAAAACACTAAAACAATTAACTATAGCCAGGCGAACAAAAGGTTCCTCGTTTATTATCCTATGCAAGGTTGAGGTTACTTATCTATACACTCTTCTTCTTTAGTGAGCAATGAACAGAGACAGTGAACAAAAAGGTCACTTGTTTCCCATCACATTACAAATAGGACTTCATGTTTAGGATGAAATTCTTAAAGTTTCCATGAAAACTGTTTGTTAAAAGAACTAAAATTAAGTTTTCATATGTAACCTTATTTTTGACAGTTTCTCAACCTTAGCTTCGTACTTCATATTTCCTTGTTTTAAGAAGAAACTGGGCTCATAACAAACATCCTTAAGTCAATTCCTTCATGTTATTTTAGTGAACAAATCAGAAATGTTGGTACTTTAAAAAGGGAAAAAGGGGGAAAACAAGTTTGTTCTGCAATGCTGAGACTGGTAGGAATCTGAGATCAGGGAATCTCAGTCTACACTTAGATCAGTCCATAGTGTTTACTGGAGTGATTGAAATTTACCACTCTCCCTGCTGGCATTTCAGTAATTAATGAAAATACATGCATAGGAGAAGGTGCCTGAATTTCCCTTGAAATAAGCCCAGTCACGCTTGGAGGAGAGTGTTAAAGTGTGTGTACTAGGAGAAAACATAAAATGAAGTAGTGTGTGTCCAGGGTAGACATAATAAAGAAAATAAAATAGTGATGATACACCTAACAAAATGTAGCCTGAAACCCACAGTCTTTTCAAATCTGCTTAGTACCGTGGGGTAAGCAAGCTATATAACACATATATATATATATGTGTGTGTGTGTGTGTGTGTGTGTTTTATATACACACAATATATTACATGCTGTGTATATAGAAAAGTGTGTATAGACTATGAAAATGTGGATCTGGTTTTAGCACATGAAGATCAGACCAAAAAGGAGGACTCAGTGAAGACTGATGAGCATTTCTCTTTGTTTAAGTGTTATTTTCTTGTTAATCTGTGCTGTGGGGCAGCATGCTATGGACATGTTTGCCATTGTGTACAATGTAACACTCTACAACACTTTAGGTAGGTCCACTATAGATTACAATATATATCTATTCTTGCAGATACGTAAACTGCTAAATTTATCAGACTGTCTTTGCAGTTTTGGTCGCCACAAAAAAATTCATGTGGTTTAATGGCAGATGTTAAAGGATAGGGACACTCCTCTTGGAAATCTAATTCCTTATGAAACCAGCAATGGCAATACTTCAGTGCTGTTTTCTTTCTGTTTGTTTTCTATGTAGGCTATTGATTTTAAGGAAGGCAGTACACAGGATTTACACAGAAAAGAGTTGTGTGCTATAAACAAGGAATTATGTGCTATAAACAAGGAGAAGTTTGTAGGGCTAGAAGTTTAGTTTGCTTTTTCATTATATGAAATTTTATAATAAAGAGAAATCAGTTCTCTGTGCCAGCTGTAGAGAGCACCAAAAATATTTAGTATAGTTTGTGAGAAAGAGGATTTTACTTAGGTTTTGGGAAAGAATTTCTGACTACAAGTCTAATTCAATGGGCTAACAGGTTACACAGTAGGAAAGTTGTGGAAAACCCTGCGGAGGTGAGAGGTTAGAACAGATAATCTGAAAGGTACAATTTGTCTTTATCTTG
>WAAG01028392.1:0-32829 GCA_013390105.1 Tichodroma muraria | reverse complement strand
CTTCTTTTTCAGGAAACACTACAGTGCCTTTTCAATCGAATGCATCCCCATGCTATTCCACAACACCATATATTTTATCTACAATAAACAATGAGATCTTGAACAGACATACCCTTCCCCAAACACACAACACAGAAACAGAAAAAGAAGCAGTGAATACTGAAATAGTGAAACGGAAGCAAAAAGCAACCAAAGGCAAAACAATTATCAAGCAAACTAAAGAAACAAAGGGAAAGTTAGAAAAGTTCTGAACAAATAGCTTCAAACAACATAAGTAAGAATTACTGGCCGAGCATTTTTCCTGTGAAATACTTGAAACTCAGGTGTCTACACACTGTTCCAAAATGTTTCTCTTCTATTATTACTTCAATCTTTATCTGTACTTAAGCCATCTACTTGGCCAGTCAGATAAAATTCCAAAAATAGACAACCTTTGTCAGGATTTAGAATTGCTGAATCAGTCCATATTTTAAAATTGTAAACCAGAGGATTAAGAACAGACTGGCAGGCTTTGACATCACACCATCTAATTTTTTCATTGGACACTCTGGATAGGTAAGTATTTGGTGTTTTCATTTACTTAATTCTGTCTCACAAAATCATGTTTTCTTGATCCTGCAGTCAGCTCTGTGTCAGCAAACCAGTGCACTTGCATAGTGCTCCCAAAAAATCAGTTTGCCTTGAAACACAAATTTCTCGTTACTGATTAATTTGTGAAATCAAAAGTTAAAGGGTGAAGCTTTTAGTTTTCTTAGCAAGAATTGCTTTACTGAATCTTATTTAATTCTTTTGTTTCATTAATTGCTTTAGCCTTAAAAATTTTCTAGATGCAGCAATAATCAAACCGCCCAAAGAAACTCTTGATACATCTTCAGTGGTATCAGGCAACAGGGAAAGCAGTCTTTTCATCTTAAAACACCTCCGTGGGATTTTTTAAGAAGAAAATTAAATAAATACAAAGACAAAATAATTCACATAGACCATCGTTCACAAGTAGTAATTAATTTTATTCCTTTGAGAATGGTGCATGTAAATTCCAATCCTGTAAAGAGGACCTGTGGTGCCTCCCTGCAGACTACTCCGGAGGGCAGCAAGACTCTAAATTGGTATTTACTAATGAAGGTTTGTGCCTTGAAGGGGAAGAGACATGAACACAAAAAATAATTTGACTACTAGGATTTTCCCATTTTCGTAAGGAGTATAGCTGACTTGCTCTCTTAAACTGGGAAAACTATTATGCCAATCTCTAAATAGCATAAACAGCCCTCCTGTCCTGTGATGGAATCCTAGAAATGGGAATAAAAGCCAAAAATCTGAATGACTACTCCATGGCCAGGATTTTACTTCCAGCATTCTTCAAGGGGGAGGTTATACTGAGCTGCCAACATGGCTGTTGGCTAATGCTCTATAACTTCCTTGAGTCATACAATTTCCTCTATAATTTCCTATGGGTCAGACAAGTCATCTTTACCTTATAATCACACAGTAATGGGGAAGTACATTTTGGGTTGGATTCTGGTCTCTTATGTATCTTGTTGTAACCATGTAGTGAGGCTGGAAGTTGGCCCTCTGTTAGCATGCTACACAAGGGTCTCATCTCTTACCAATCTCTAAGTTTGATTTACTGGTCTGGAGTAATTTGGGCCCTGCAGATGTGCAATTTCTAAATTGTTGCTTTGGGAAACACATTCTTAAACGTTAATGAAAATTTACTATGTCTTCTCTCCCCTTTCATTTCATCAAATCAGTTTCTGCACTTGCTGCTCTTTCTATATGAGGATGTAAAATGTTTCTGAGAGGTAAGAGGGCACCCAGGTAACATAGGATCACACACATCAGGCTGCAAAAAGCAAATGCACAGAAATTGTCTGAGGCAACGATCAGGAAAGCTCCAAAATCTGTTTGTAATTTCTGAGAGGACACTAAAAAGACACATCAAGGAAAGCCTGGATCTATGGAAAGCTTAGGCTGAAGGCTTCAGCAAAGTTAGATATCCTTGTCTGACACCTGTAGACCTTCATGTATCTTCATAAAAACACTGTTTTACTTGTGGCTGCATCACAGGAAACTTTTGTAACTGAGATGAACCCGTGCGCAGATTTACTGACATTCAGGCAGCCCACGGCATGTTACTGTGGTCTCTGGAACTGAGTGCAAAATTGCTAATGTGATAATTCCTTTCTTTTTCTTCTGTCACCCCCCACCTTCTCGTAGATTCTTAGGATGTTGCAGAAATTTGTATTCTTACTGTTTAAAGCTAAAATTTGCCATTCCATTTATGCCAGACTTTAAATGTCAATCTTTAGATTTTGTTCGAGATCTATTTTGAGGGTATCACCGTTATTTTTTCAAAATTATCAGGTTTTTGGTTTCATCCCTTTGCAACTCCAGCAGAGCAGATTCTGATTTCAGATGGACGCCGTGGCTGCTGGCTGGCATGGGGGCACTCTCTGCCCGAAGCTGCTGCAGCCATGCTGCATGCATGCTGCCATACTCCACGGCAGCTTCATGCTGCTCTTGGAGCAGAACTAGAAGGACGAGTGGGGGAACGCCTGCTCCAACAGGTCTCCTATGGAGCGTCGTGAAGAGGCAAAGCTGCTGCAGGCAATGTCAGGGCACAGCTCCATGAGCTCCGTGCAGCACCTGCCAGAAGCACTGCGGCGGCGCTGGAACCAGCTGAGCCCAGCTGAAGAAGGAGCGTTGTTAGGCTGAGCAGAGGAAAATGCTTCTACTGCTACACTATTCCTCGTGCCTCAGCTAGTTTGCCTGTACCTCCACCTGGCACTGAACTATGAACTATGCCACATCACCAAACCCTACTAAACTACAGTGACCCCCTTACAAAAAGCCCTTGTCGTTATACCTTCTCTTATCACATTACCCACCTTATCTCATACCTCAAGAAAAAGCACACCGTGCCTTCTATGTTTTAAGCCACCCCCAACCAAAGTATAGTTACAAATAAAGAAGGAAAACAGAGGACAGATTTCTGGAGGTCCTAAAGAACTTACCTAGACTTTGTGGTCTGTACAGTTCTCCACAGCAAACTCATAGCGTTTAGCTGCCAAAAAATATTTTTGCCTGCATTATGAGTTTTTGCATATTATCCAGCAATACCAGGTCTTCCTATAAGCATTTATAATTTCTTGCAGCAAAATATACTTGCTAGCAAACAATTGTTTACGAAGATACTCTTTAAATATAAATGTGTATAACTCACTGATACATAGTAATAAAATAATCCCTAAATTACTCATTACATTATGCAAGAAAAATAATTTGTTTTTTGGACATTAACAGGAAATCTGCCTTAAATTATCTTTTAAAAAACCACTCAAAACTCCCTAAAGAGAAATCAAACCCCAACTAAAACAAAACAAAAAACCAACCCAACAGAAACAAAGTGAACTCCCTAGACTGTAAAAATTATTGCACAACTGAAAAAAATAAGCTTTGGAAAAAACATACTTTACTAGTAGAAATTACTGCATATATAAAAGACCTAGATATTTCTGAACACTTTGCTACATTCTTCCTAGAAGAACTTAAGTTACCTACAGAAAAACTGGGTTTTACTAACAAAATAGAAAATGTAACATCTGTCTTTTGGTTGAATGCAATAGCAGTCTTCACGACTTAAGTGATTAATTGGGGACATTCTTTAATCTGCTTCCTATATTGTGTCTCAATTGAAAATATAATGACTTTCACTTGTTCTTTTTTTAATTTAGGATGGAGTTGCACACTCAGATTTCTATGTATTTGTCATTCCTTTCATTAAAATTCTATATATTTAAGAGTATTTTCTCTCTCTAATACTGAGGATTCTCTACGTATTAAAATCCTTAATTAAAGGGTCTCAGCTAAATTATTTCCAAGAAGATAAAAGACTATCTTATCTTACAGAACTTTCTGACAAGTAAGTGGAAAGGATGTTGGAAATAGCATTTATTTTCCCAATTTTTTGGTAATTATTCCTTATTCTTTGCTGGGGCAGAAACCAGAGCTCTTTCTGTGCCAAGGCTCTTTGTGAGTGCCATCAGAAGGATGCAATCATGACCTGGACCAGTGAAACCAAATTACTGTTACTTGTTTTATTGGTTCCAATTCTTGGTTCTCCATTACAATAAGACTACTGATAACTGGAAAAATTTGGCAATGAACAAAGTGAAGAGGAATACTGTTCCCTGGAAGGTTAAAAGAAACTGTAAGCGGAAGTCTTCATTTAGATTAGATTTTCTTCAAAAAAGAACATTCACATTGTTTCCATGTCCCAATAATTTCAGCTGGTGATGTTCTTCCAGCTGAGTATTTGTGACACATGACTAAGTGGCCCTTCCCTCAGCAAGCAAACAAGCCAGCTCTGGTATGTTTCTTGTCTTACAGTGTTCCCTAGGTGCCTGTCAAACACTAATTAGGGTTTTGCATAGACCTTAGGGCAGGTGAGGCCTCTCATCAGCCAACTTCCCTCCTTGCATACTGGAATCAGTGCACTAAGAATTCAACCTACTGTTTTTACAGTATGTAACTCAATATAGACAAAGGGCTTAATAGTGTTTCCTCAATAAAAACCAACAAGTGAAACATTTCCATTGATTTTCAAGGGACTGAAAATCTATTTTATCAGAAAATCTTATCAGAATGTATTTCAATTCCTCTGCTCCACATACATTATACATACAGGTACTCAAACTCCTGAATAAATCAAGCACATGAAAAAGAACACAAATGGGCCCAGACAACTAATGGAAACAAAACAAATTAATTAAAGAAAACAACAATTTGATAGATGCCAAGGGTAATGTTGAGCCTGACCACTCCCACACATGAACAGAAGCTGCTAAGCTTTGGGATAATACAGGCATGGTACCATCTACTGCCCCGCTTCTTCCTTCCTCTCTCCAATGACAACATCTCACAGGTGGTTTTTCCGGGACCTACCCTGCGGGGCATTATCCGATCTAACTCATCACCTCCCTTGGCAACTCTCTGAAACTCCTCCACTGGCATTGCTCCCCTGTGCTGTACAGCTCTGCCTCAGCAGAGCAAAGGTTAGAAGCTCACTGCATATTGATAATTTCTACTACAGCAGGGTCTTATGTGGAATATTCCTCTAGAATAAATCAAATGCAACACGCATCTGCCCTGCTACTAGGACTCAAGAAAAACAAAGAGAAAATCACACATATTCATCTTAAGTTATACGGAGTTTTTCAAGTAAAGAAGCTAAAAGCAGCTGTTGACATCTCAACCAGCAAATCTTTCCCAGTGGGCCTTTAACTTCAAAAGATGAATTTTTGAAAAAAATCTGCTGTGATGTTTTGTAATCTAATGTCCAAATAATTATATGAATAGTTTGGGGGTTTGTGCATTACCGGTCAAACTACTTCCATATCAAAACATATTCTGTAGCAAAATGCTGACAAGGAGGAAAGAGAAAGAGCAAATAAACACGTGCATAACACATGGACAACAAAGAAACTCTTCTGTGCAAGCAACCTTCTGAAATGCCCAATAGGTCTGCACGTGCACAGAGAGAACTGCACAGTCATACTACTGTTATTAAGCTTTCCTCTGTCACACTCCATGTAGAAACTGGCTTCCTGCTTTTAGCTGGAGCAAGTAGCAAGGTGGGTGACAGAAGACATTATTCGGTCCAGTTTTTCCTTTCTCTTTCAATTAATTTGTTCTCCAGCCAGCCATGATGTTGTTTTCTGTAATGAATTTCCTTCCCTGATGAAATTTCTTCTTGTAATGACTTGCTACATTTCTGTCTCCTTCCTAATTCAAGCACTGTTGTAGAACTTGATTGATACTGATTGCTAAGAGGACTGAATACACTGGGTCTTCTCATTTCCTGGAAAAGCTTTGTTTACATGGTAAAAACACTGAAATGAGGAGCAAGCATAGGCACGGCTTCAGAGGTACATCTGATCACAATGCACCTCTCCCAGCTACAGGCCAAATCACAGAATACTGCTAAACAATGTGAACAAAAAAGCAACACTCATGATCATTTCCTCTCCAGTTTTCTGTCACCTACTGAAAGATGTTTATGCCAGTAACAAAAGAAGCAATGCTTGTAACTATTTGCCGCTCTGTCTTCTGTCACCTACTGAAAGATGTTTATCCCCCATAACAGCATAAAAAATGAGCAGACATCAACTTCTTTGATACAGCGGGGTTTTAAACCCTGCTTCTAGCCAGGACAGAGTTAATTTTTGCAGTAGCCAGGAGAGGGCATGGCTAGAACCCAGAGGTTACTCTATACCACCTCCCATCATTTTCTGGGGCTGTGGGAAGGGCTCCCATGCAGGTCACATAGTGTTGCAGCACGGTCAGGTATTGGCAGAGGCTTCCCCGTGGTGAGCACATGCGTGTGAATCCTTCACCTCTCGTGCACTCTGTTATTAACATTGCTGCTGTTACTGTTTGTTTTTTTATTTCACTGCTGTTTGCAGTAAAACGTTCTTCTCTCTCCCTGTGACCTTTACCTTTTGTGCCCCCAATTCTCTTCTCCATCCCACCACAGGGAAGGGAAAAATGGAGGGGGCAGTGAGCGAGTGATGCATGGTTTGGAGTGTTTTGGTGGAAACACTAAATTGGAGAATAACATTCCTAAACCACGACAAACACCCACTGGCAACAATTTTTTCTCTTCTGAGTAATATGTCACTGTTTATAAATTAAAGGTTTACCTACATAAGCCTCCTTGGAACCTGCGGTGCTCAGTTACTAGCAGATATCAGAGAAGAAACATATGTCTTCAAGTATTATAGCTTCTTTTCTTTTTTCACTTTTTTGCTGCTATCACTGATGTTTTAGTAGTAGAAGTACAAACTGGACCAGAAGAAAGTCATGTTCCTTGTTTTAAAAAGAACAGCATGAGATAAGGCAGTCTATCAAAAAGAGCAGTCTGTTTTAATCCCCCCATGAGCTTACATCAGCTACTGTAGCACACACAGCAGAACCACCACAACAAGCCAAAAGCCACACTTCTCCACGTAACACCGAATGGTTCTCAACCCTTCGCTCTTTCTGACACCCAGCACAACTCTTGAAAAGTAAAAGAAACCAGAAAACAAACAAGCTAACAAACAAACAAACAAACAAACAGAAAACAGCCCCCCACCCTCCACCCCGTGACTGATTAGAGTTAATGCCCTTCTGGTGGGCACCAAGAGACTTTTCCAGTTTTACTGCCTTCTTAACTCCCAGGCATCTCTGCACACCTAAAGCAGGCTGCCCTGACATTTTCCGGTTTGGACTTTACAAGAAGGGTAACATTTTCCTCTCTCCAGTCTCTGCTTTTTCATTTGAGGCGTTGAGTCACATTAGCCAGAGCAACAGCAAAGGCTTGCACTGCAGAAAATGGATACTGAAAGTCCAAAATGTAAGCATTGCCATCAATTCTTCCAAACTGCATCACCTGGGAAGCAGGGGAAGAGGAAAAGGAAGGGAAAAGAGAACAAGGTCAAAAAAAAAGAACCACAGAAAAGGAAACAGAGAAGAGAATAAGAGCAAGATTTTTCTGTCCTTTGTATGAACACCTCCCCTTCTCAGTTAATATGACTGGAGCTACAGACAGAATGGGGTATGATGTCAAAGAATAGTGAGAGCACTGCACTTTTCATCTGTATAGAGCATTTGACTGCAATATTTGAATCCACAGCATAAACTGATAAAACATGCTGGCCTGCATACAGCACTGGCTTAAGTAGCTTGTCACCAATTACTTCAGCAGATGTGGGTACACCAACATCATGCTTCCTGCAGGAAAATATCAGTCTCTCCCTTGGAAATATCCTACCATTAACCCATCAGGAAAACAGATTTTGTTTTTGAAGAAAGGAGCTTTCAGGGAAGGGGAATAACCTATTTCCTCACTCTAACATTTCATAGCTGATAAAGTGTTCATTCTTTGCAGTTCTGTTTCCCTCTACATAAATACCTTCACTAGCACATAATTATAGCGAGAATGAATTAGCAAAGGGGCAGTGAGAGCTGTTTGAAATGCAAAAAAAGCAAAACTAGTCAGGTTGTTCATTGCTCTTCCACAGGGAATATATGAAGTTTGGCTTATTATTACTGTTTTTTCATTTGCTTCATCGGAAATCCAGATTTTATTTGCTCTACACGAAGATCCTTGAGCTAGAACAGGGACTGACTGTCAAGGCAGGTTTTGTTACCCTCAACAAGAAAAATCCCTTGGCTGGGTGGTTTTGCACAGCTGCCCACAGGGACATATCCACAGTCATTTAACTGAAGAAGAAAGGGGTACAAACGGCTCTGATCGCTGCCTTTGAGCTGTTGTTTCATACAAGCAAAACCGAAAGACTACCACTGGTCGTGCATGTCGGATACTTAAGACATCTAACTCCCAACTTAAATCAGAGAAAGTTGAGAGCCTTGACATCTTTAGTAAACCAAAAGTGACTTACAGCTGGACAAGAAAATAAATATGAGTCTCCTGAGTCTCAGTCCAGCATCCTGCATAATTAGCTCCACTTACAAGCCTCTGTTTGGTGTAGTAGTACTAACATACCACTCCAGCCAAAATTAAATGTTTTGATTTTTTGAACTAGCCATTGATCCTTCTACCCACAGGCGGTTCAAAAGTGGCCGAGAAGCACTTTGTTCTGGGGTGGGCCAGTGTTTCCCTCCTCTAGCACTAAGAGCCAAACCCAGGGGCCTGGTAGCTGCTCACAAGTGGAAATTTTGGCATGAAGGGAAGCTAAATGCCTTAGCTACCTGCTGCCTGGTTAACCTCTGTGAGCAGTGTTCACTCAATTAGCTGCCATCTACAACCATCACTGATGGCAAGTGCAGCTATCG
This sequence comes from Tichodroma muraria, assembly GCA_013390105.1. Taxonomy (NCBI): domain Eukaryota; kingdom Metazoa; phylum Chordata; class Aves; order Passeriformes; family Sittidae; genus Tichodroma; species Tichodroma muraria. The sequence continues at coordinate 23,994 of WAAG01028392.1, read as the reverse complement.
CTGCGGAGAGCTGTTGTGTTTGTTCCAGAACCTTCAGCAGTGAGAGCAAGCCAGACTAAAGGAGGCCCTTGCTCCCATGGCTGACTGCAATAAGACCAAACATATTTTGCATATTTATTTCACAGTTCAACTTCACCCTACGTGCTGAACTTAGATCTTCAACAGCTGTTTTTATCAACCACATAGCAAAGCTTTTTTTCATAGAACAGCTGACACAAGCAGGAGGCACTCTGCAACGTGAGAGACAGCTTATTCCTGGCATAGCTTTCCCACATCCTGGCCCCCATTCCAGCAAGTGTGTGCCACCCCTTCCTACCTGTCGTCCTTCCAGCTCAATCTGGAAATTTTTTGCCGACTCCTGGGTCACCCGCCCTCCGAAGTCCAGCTGGTAGACTTGTGTTGCCTCGTTCCACAGCGGCTGCTTGTTGGCCATCACATACACAAAGCCTTGGCTTCCCAGTCGCCCATCCTCCTTCTCACTGGCCTTCCGGCACTTGAATTCATCCAGCTCACTGGCTGTCCTCAAACTCCTTTTAGTTTTCCAACCCTTTTTACTGCCCTGGCTCTGGTTCATCAGTTCATCTCCGCTGATAAAAAGCTCCGGCTCACTCTCTGAACTGTCCTGAAACTCATTTGTCTTGTTTAGTTTCTTGGACTTCAGCTGATCTTTTTGGCTCTTGACCTTCTTCTTCTCCCTCCCCAGCCGAGGGCTGGCTATCAGCGAATTGAAGTCAGTCAGTGTCCTTGCCTCCTTTTTGACCTTGCCCTCAGTGATAGCCTGCACATTTCCTTCCTCAGCTCGACTGTCCAGGCGTTTCCGGCTCTTCTTGCCAAATTTGTCTGTCCTTTGAGGAACAGGGCTTTCTGTCAGGGAGAGCACCTCCTGGAAAGTGTCTGCCGTCTCCACCATAACCTCTGTGCCCACGTGGCCCTGCAGCTCTGCTGGCGGGGGAGACATCACCGGCTTCTCCACCACGAGGAGCGGCTTGGGGGGCAAGGTGCCCTGGGGGTTCTGTACGGGTGGGCAGGCGCTGTAGGAGCTCCACGGGTGCAAGGCGATCGGTGGCAGCTGTAAACTAGAGCAAGTGCTACTTCCCGGGTACATGGGTGGCAAAGGGCAATAGGAGAGGTTGGATGGATAACCTGGCTGAAGCACAACTGTGGGCTCCTGCTGTGCAAACTGTGTTGGGGCCAGAGCTTCTTTGGGGGAGCAGGGGGCCTGCATTCCCTGAAGGGGGGGGGCACTGTAGCTTCCTGGGTAAGGTACTCCAACCCCGTAACTCGTCTGAAAAGTGGCAGTGGGACTGGTTGGAGACTTGGGGGAAACAAATGGCACTCGAGACATATCCAGATGTTGAGCTTGACCAATGATGAGTGGAGGAGGTTTTAGAGGGTTGGGCACTGAGCTCTGAGATGTCCTTTCCTGAGGAACCCATATCTCTTCGCTCACCATAGGATCCCACTGGTACGGCGGTGGCCGTTTTACACTAAGGGTAGCCTCCGTCAAGGACACAGGTACGTGCCGTACTGATTTGTCCACTGGGCAGTGCTGAGAAAGGGCCTCATCCTCCGTGAAAGCGGAGTTGATATAATCTGCTCGGTCACGGGAATTGTCAGGCGGGCTCAGCAAGCTGTAGGAGGACTGGGAGGCCAGAGGCGAAGTACTGACAGAGTGCGCAATGACAGAGCTGTGTTGGGAGCCACTCCCTGTGCTCAGATCTGGTCTCATGCCACCAATACTGGAAGTGCTGCTACCAGCATTGGCACTAGCGATGCTGCCCGCGCCACCAGTGCTCGCACTGCTGCTGCTGCCAGCGCCGCCACTGCTGCACTGGCTGCAGGTGTACAAGGCTGTGGGCACTCTCTGCTGGTACTGTGCTGACACAATGTTGCTCTTGGCCTTAGGGGGAAGTTGCAAGGTGGCTCTCTGACCGTCCATCAGCTGAGCCATTTTCAGGGCTGCCTCTCTGCTGTTCCTCCGCAGAGTAGCGTGAATGATACTGCTGTCCAGCCTCTGTGCCATGCTTCTGCCCTGGGACAGCTGGCTGGCAATGTCAGGGTAGGGCGGCGGGTCCCCGGTCGGGATGGAGTAACGGGGCACCGTGAGCCGGTTCAAGGTGGCGCTGGCACAGGGCTGCTGCATCTTCTTCTCGGCAGCTGTGATGCGCAAGGTGGCGGAGCTGCCGGGACCCGGCAGGGTGTAGGTGCTCTGGGCACAGAGCATCCTGGTGCGAGGCCGGCACACCTCCTCCACATTCCCGCTGCTGTCGAACGTCGTTATCCGCTCGTACCCCAGGGGCGTCTGGTAGTGCCCCGCCGGGTAGAGGGAGAACTCCCCCTTCTTGAGGCAGAGATCGAGGGGCGGCTGCGGGGGGNCCAGCGCCCCCGCCCCGGGGCCGGGAAAGCGGCCCGGAGCCCCCGCGAAGGGCCCCGGCCCCTCGCCCCCCGCCTCGGCCGGCGGGTTAGCCAGCACGTCCAGCTGCACGTTCTGGTTGGCGAGCAGCGACTGGACCAGGCCGATGCTCTGCGTGGGCGACATGGCCTGCGCCGAGCTGTGGATGGGCGCGATGGGGATGTTGACGGTGCAGGGCGGGCTGCTGGCGGGCGCGCCGGGGGCGCCGGGCACTGCGAGGGACAACAGAGAGCGTCACCGCCGCCCCGGCCTCCGCTCCGCGCCCCAGCATCCCTCCCCTGCCATGGCCAGGCCTGGGCCGGGGGCCTGCCCCAGACACGGAGGGGCCTTTCAGACTATCTGCTGCCTGTGCGGACTCTGCTGCGCCCGGAGGGGCTGCTACCTGTTCCCAAAACCGGTGGATCGGACCTCAGCAGGAAGACATAAGCCAGCCCGTCTCCCGCGACTCCCATCGCACAAGAGCTACTTTTAACAGCTGATGACCAACTTTAAAGCCACTTCTTAGGAGTGACACTTCAGAGGTCAACTTCTGAGCACGATTTCTACGCTAGCCTACACTACGATCCCTGTGGACTGTCACGATATCAATTAGCATTCACTCATCATCAGGTTTTAACTGCTTCTGCTCAAATCAAATAAAGTTTTGCTAAATCAGGACTCACTGGTTTTCAGGGAGGGACTTTCGATAGTAAATACATCAACAAACAATGAACAAAACAAGCAAGCAAATAAACAGAAGAAGTGGAGGCTAAGAAAGTTGAAGATCTGTACTGAAGGCACTGTATAATATGAGGTTCTAATCTAAATGTAATATAAGGTTCCTAGACTCAATGAGCTTGGGAGAACTGGAGAACACAGACAATAGCTGCGAAAAGCTGAGTATAGTGGGTGACAAACCAAACAGCAATGCAAAAAGAAAGGAAGCTGAAACGGTGAGAGGAATGTGATGGAATGAAATGCAGACAAAATTTACAAAAGTTCTCAGAAGATTTGTAAGGAGAAAATGTGAGGAAATAGTGGGAAGCCAGAAAGATTCAAGAAGTGGGTACTGTAGTCAGGGCAACTGCAGCATTAATGTTTGGACAGGCTGCAATCAGAAATGTACAAAGAAGTATACGTATATTAGGAAAAATTTCCCACGTGTGGTGGCATTGAAAAAGGGAAAATGTGGCAAGAAGCAATTCTCATGATTTTGGGTAGAAGTGTGAAGAGTGCTTAATTGTTTGCAGCTCCTTTTGCAAAAAGTGGTTGATTCCAATAGGAACTACCACTGAAAAGCTGGAGCAGGAAAATGAGGACACTGGATCCAAGCAGAGGTGCAGAAGTCAAGAAGGAACAAAACAAAATAAAGAGGGAAAACGGTAAATACTATATTAGAACTTCCAAAAATATTGCAAGTTCTTTATTTTTTATTAAACTTCCTGTAAAATAACACATAGAAAATGATAAGTGAACACAAATAGGTTTGTGGAAGGAAAAGAGACCAAGGATCTAGTGTCATATCCATTTTTTATCCGGTTTTATATCCATATTTAAGTGTGCCAGATTCTGTGGAGACCTCTGATTTGCAAGACCAGATCACATAAGAGATCCATTAGTCAGGATTCCTCCAAATGCTGCCCAGTTCCTAATTAATTTCTAATTAAAATTCTAGTCATCTACCTATGCCCTATAATTACATTTTCAGTAACATCAGGCTTTTATCAGCATCAGTAATGAACACGGGAGGTGTGCAGATAGCACTGTGGCTACACTGGCAAATACTTATGGTTGTTCAGTTCATTCTTTTAGAGGAAGACCAACAGCTAAACTTAACTGACCCTAAGGCAGTTCTGTGGTTCTGTGCTTGGCTGGCAGGCCATGCTTTCACCCTGATGCCTGCAGGCTTAGCAATTTAGCTGCCAGAGCCTGAGGTTTAATTGTTAGCTTGGCTTCAGCAACCCCAAATGTTGCCGTCATTTTGCCTTACCCAACAAAATATCATTTGTTGTAGTGTTGCTTAATACTCTTAAATCCAATGTTTTCTTCATTTCTACAATGGTTTTTAATTGATTAGTTAGCATACTTTGTAAGTTAAATCAATTCACTGGGCATTTGTCTTGCCAAATCTTTACTGACTACCTTAAAAAAGACCTGTCCCAAGCGTACCTATGAACATTGCACTGCCCAAGATCAGCTTTCTACTATGTTTTTTTTCAATCTGTCATGTAATCGTTATTTACCCTGCAATACTTTTTCCTTTAGTATATGGTACTTTCTTCCTTTACACACAGGCTTTAGAAAGGATATCCCCAAAAACATTTTTTAAGATTTAAGTAGCCACCATTTACTAAGTCAGAAATAAATTTTCAGATGAAACTAGAAAGGAAAAAGTGGACAAGAGGAAGGCTGTTATGGAGGACAGGGTAGTATAATTCTTTTACTAGCCTTCTCAAAGAGCTGTTACAAGAGTGTCTAATAATTTTCTCTCTATTAATGTGAGGTACCTGCAATTATGAGCACCATTTCATCTCTTAGTGCAGACTCAACCCAATTTTCAGGAAGAGATGTGAAAACTTCGTATTAACTTTTTTCTTTTCTATTTAGTTTTTGTATTGCTTTCTGACAGTTGGACCATGTTTCATAATAGCAAAGGTTGGGTGCTTCCTATTAATAATATATATACAGTCACCAATGTCTCTATTATTTTCTTCAGATACTACAGGTGAGTATCATGTAGACAGAAATTAAGCAAGCCAAGTTCCCCAAATTGTGAAAAAAAATGGGCTTAATTTGAAACATACAAGTATTTCTTTAGAAGTCCAGAAGTCTATTCTGATGCTTGGGTCAGACAAAAGCTTTGCTGCTGCCAGCAGTTGAAACCCTGGTCTGAAATAATGAGAACGTTTCCATTTGTTTAAGTAGACTTTAGCACAAATCTTTAATTGCTTTGCAGTGCTCACACTCCTTCCTTTAAAGGGTACTGGCATGACAGCCACTTCTATAGTTCCAAAAACCTGTGACTTGACAACAGGAATCCCTCAGTGATATGAAAATTTTGAAAATGTATTAATTTATCTTATTCTGTATTGTTTGTTAATTTTATTGGCATGATGATTTTGTTTTGATTGGAGGAGGTCTTGAATACTTCCAGTCCTTTCACCTCCCTCATCACATCACCTGCACCCAAACCTTCCTGTACTGCTTAAATCTTCCACTACCTTACATCTCAGTGAAGTGAACAATTCTTCCTGATCCTGCTTTGTTTTGATTTGTGTGTTTACCAGAAGGGAGCATGACACAACCACCCTGACCTCCATCTAGCTTAACCCATACCACGGCAGCCCTCCAGCTCCTCCTTACCTGGTAAATCATCTTCGTCTTCGCTGAAAACATTTGGATTAAAGACAGGCATGTTAATGTAGTCCATTGAAATCTTCCGCACTTCTGGGAGATATATTGTCATTTGCCTGGGCTGCAGATGCAGCAAACTGGTTTTATATATTACTAGAGAAAGAATATAACAAGAAACAAAAAAGTCTGTTACACAAATAGCATGTAAATTGCTAAGGAAGAAGCAATTCAAAGCAGACAGAAGGGCTATGAGTATCGTTATTTACTGTATACATGTGCATGGGCAAGCCATTATTTGTCAAATCACTATGTAACGCTTTGCATAAACGGGATAAGAGATTGTTGCTTTCAGCTATTTCTCTTTAAATGGAAGCAGCATCTCTAATTAATTACTTTGTATTGTATTCACATGTATTTTTATGGAAGGAAAAGACTTTTTTCCATTCTACTTTTAAAACTTTTCACCACAGGATGCTACCAACTTACAGGGGAAAACTGGAAAGCTCTCAGGAAGGAAATCTGCTGACGGTTACTATAGACAAAGAAATCCCACTGGGTTCAGGATGTCCCTGGGACCCAAACCATTGGAGACTGCGAGAACATTTGAAAGAAGTTATCACTATACGTTTACTCTACACTTACATGCTTTCCTATCTGCCACTGGCAGTGAGAGAATAAGAATGACCTGTGGTCATTCAGCTGTTGACAGCAGTCCATATAGCCATATAGCCACAAAAGCTATCCATCCAATTCTGCATCCAGGGCACCTTTATGTACTCCTGACCCAACTATATAATGCAACATGGGTCAAAAATAAGTTTTCTAAAGAGCTGATTAAACTGCTAGACTTGTGTTACTGTTTCAGTTCAGAGCTCAGTTTTGCAAGGTGGTACTCTGTTTTTCACCCAGCCTTCTTCCTTCCAGCAGGACTATTGGGTAGAACTGGCCTACCCAGAAAAAGGTTAATAGACAACTGCACTTTTAATGATGGCTACCAGATTACTGATGCTCCAGCAGGAAAACTTTGTGATGAGGCTCTGCACTGACTTGAAGAATCTTGAGCATGAGGCTGTAATAGCCTTTTTGTATAATTTGTAGCTAAATAACTACAAAAATCTGAATTTTAAAAATACTTCTATTGCAGTAATTTAAAACCTATTATTTCTATAGTCCTCTTGCAAAATAGTTTTTTTTTATTTGTGTGGGTTTTGTTCAAATAAACTATAAAAATTGAGGTCTGGGCTCAAACATTAATTTGCTGTTTTATTACAAGTGAGACTTTTAGCATTTTATTGATCATTTCATTATTGTATTTATAGATTTTAATCTCCTTTAGTTACAGTGAATTTAATAAAATCTAATTCCCACTGTCCACAGAAACTAAGTGCTTTGTTAAAGAAGCCTTTTGATCACTTACAAAAAATCTCATGGCATAAGTTTCTTGTTTGTTAGAAAGAATTTGACGTGCAAAAAAATCAACGTTTACTTTTACCTGCACCAAGGTTAGTTGGTAGGAAAGCAGCCAAACCCACAATTTTAAATTTGGTTCCCCAGATATTAGATGTGACCTGAGCAAGGTAGTTGTGCTGCAAAACAAAAACAAGATCATTTTTACCTGATAAAATCTGTATCAAGCTCTAATAAAAAACTTCAGAGCAATCAAGCTATTGCAAGTGATAATGCAATTTCAGTTTCTGTTGTTTTTATTGTATCGAAAGAGCCTAAAGTGCCTATGTAGCAACAGTTTTACCCAGTCATTAGGAAAACTCATTCTGATATCTTAACACCATCAGAAATGATGTATGCAAGAGCTACAGGGTGATTAAAGCCACTGAAGATCTGAACAACACTTAGTGGAGAATGCCTGCTTAGTGAGAGCAGGTCTGTTTTCTGGCACTTGCTGCTCCTGCCCAGCAGGACCACGGCTATTCTGTATTTCAGAGAGTGGTACACCCTGCCTGTTGGTTCTACACTCATGAATCACTTTATAGAACAATAAACAAGACAGAAATTAATTACTCATAATAACAAACATATATTCCCCTGGAGCTCCTAAAGCAACTTCCCAAACCACTGTTGCCATGGTACCCGTATTATGGGTCTGAAAGACCAATAGATTTGTCTCAAAGGCCAGGAGTTATGCTGCCAGTATCAGGAGCAGGATCTAAGCCTCAGGTCTTCTGCTCTATTCGAAGAGGGCTTTTGGTCCTATCTCTGTGTAACTGAGAAAGGTGTAACTGAAATTTCTAGTTACTCTGTGTAACTAGAAATTTTCATAAAAAGGAAAAAGCAAAACAAGAGAGCAGAAAAAAACAAACAAAACAAAAGAAAATTAAAAGAAGACAGGCTGTTTTTAATGAAATATATAACCCAGACAGTTCTATGGCCTGATAAGTTTCATTTACCCAGAGGACATGAACACCACAAAGAACACAAAGTGGTAATTCCTTTCCTTCCTTCCAATTAAGACTGTTCCATGTTAATTATGAAACAGATCACGTGGTCCTCTGAAGGCAAACATTTCCTTATCTCAGCAATCCCTAGCAAAACAGAGAATTATGGTGGCATTATGATGGGTCTGAGAAACTGATGAAGTGTTTTCACATACACTTTCAAAAAGTCAACAACATCATCTAGACTAGCACCTCTCCAATCCAATAGTACATGGATTGACACTGGAAAAAGTAAGTGGTCCTGGTACTTACCAAACAACACCTGATACTCCATTGGCACTTTCAAACATTAGTATCGAACTGGAAGATGCAATTCTCTAGTTCCATCTACTTATTGTAATTTAATGGAAACTTCTATTGCTGATCATTGGATCTCTATCACAACATGCTGCCTCGTGAAAGAAATGCATTCGAATCAGAAATGATAACAATGTGCACAATACCTGAGTAATATCTTCTAAAGGAAACTCTCTTCGTGTCAGGCTTGGTGAACCAATAGAGGGTTTCCTTATTGGTAACCTTGGTGATCTTGAGATCTCCTGTGCAGCTCGTGACATCTTTGGAGATTTGCGAGCTTCTATATTGATTCTGCGGGTAAAGCAATACTTAGAAACAACAATGGGCAAGCTAAAATGCACAAAACTCATGTCTTTGAATGGAAAGATGCAAAAAGAAGACAACTGGTAGGATATCCTTGAAGTGACTAATAAAGACTGTAGAGACTACAGGATGGAGAATTATGGGTCAAATTTGAAGATACAGAAGAGCTGACACACTTGCAGTAACTCATGGTGGATGCTTTCTAATTAATCTAACAAAGCTTACAGCAGTTCTGCCAGATACAATATATCTTCCACTAATCCCAAAAGGTGTAGAGACGAATGATCTCAGCTATGCAGACTTTGACCAAAGTTTCAAGAAATGAGAATGTGACACCTCGGCTGACAGATTTTCACATTAGTATACAGCAAATCAAGGCTCCACAAATGCTGTCAGTGTTCCTAACCTAAGCCAAAAGTTATTTCTACCTCCCACTATACAAGGGAGAGTCAAGAATACCAGCTCAAGCACCTAAAGAGCTCACTGGCAGAAATGTAACAAACAAAAGTAAAAAACAGTCTGTTTGAAGGATGAAATATATTCCATGGTGGCAAGAGAGAGAAAAAAAGAAAAGGTGGGAGAGTTTATAAAATCTTTCTTTGAGACTGCTTGGGGAGAAGTTGTGCTCTATTGTCTCCCATTACATTTTGTCCCAGCAATCTTCCCTAAAGTCCAACTCTATGCCAGTCCCTGAGATCACCCCAGAACTGCACCCCGTAGATGACCCTAATCTTGCCGAGGATTCCTATGTGCCCAAAGGAGTTTCCTTTTCATTTTACAAGGTGTCAAGAGAGGAAAGGAGAGGCAGGGGAGGAAGGGAGGAAGAGAGGCCACTTGGAGAAAAAGAAATATCCAAGATGTTATTACCTGGGGAGTTTAGGTGATTTGCTAGCTCGACTGATTTTTGGAGATTTCTTTGCTGCCCAGTCATCGCTGAGTTCGATATCACTGGAGTCAGAGCAGTTGCAGCTGTCAATCACAGTGGAAATCAAGCTGTTTCCATAGATTTCATCTATCAAGACAGGCCCCAGAAAATTTAAGTGCTGCTTCAGAAAACTGGTACAAATTATAACTCTCAGTCATCAGAAGCATAAACCCGATCCACAGGCAGCAGTTGAAATAAAACTTTGCCGAGGAAAATTAAATGTTCTCCACTCTGCCTTCAAACTCCGAATTTCCAACGGTTTGAACTCAAGTGAACATGATTCAGAGCGATGAATAGCATTCAATTGACTTCAAAATTGAGACTAAAGAATACTTTCTATTAATTAGCAATCTATTTTCTATTACTCAGAATACAAGAAGTTCTCTTCTGTAAAACAGAAGGCAGCAGGGTATAATTTCAGAAGCTTCTAGGTCACACTGAAGATTTTTGTCACATCGGAAAAAAACATCAGATGCCACCATCCATGTTGCATATATGTATTTTTTAAAACTCTCGAGGGTTTAATGTCCAAAGTATTGCTAAATCATTTTTATACAGAGCAACAATTGAATTCTACCTGCTTTTCCATCTGTTTTCGGATCCATGATGACAAACTCCGGCCGCAACTTGCTGATACGACGTCCTTTCAGGATGGGCACCAGTCCCCCAAGGTATTCCAAGTACAGAGTATAACATGGACCACCGACCTCTGGGTCATCTTCCGTCCGCTTCATGGTGCAGTGAAGCCGTTCATTCCCAGCTGTTGGGTAGCTGACAAAATCTCTCATATTGTTTGGGTCTGGGATTGGAGGCTTAATTAAACAGAGGAGGGAAAGAGAAAGTTTTCTAATATTGGTTGGGGTTTTTTTCTATGGTGGCTTAATCCCAACACAATTCCCAACTAACTGAACTTGAACCCAACTCCAATTTGGCAGGTGAAGATTAGTATAGATTACTTCATGAGTTATGCAGGACCCCATGCAAGACAGAGTGGCTGTGTGTTATTTAGTCAGGTCAAAAGCAGTTGTATGCAGAAAATGAAAACTAAAACTAGTTACATCAAAAAGGAAGGTTGAACCTGTGGTCGGAGCACTGAATGAGACAACAAACCTGTCTTCAAGTTCCAGCTTTTATCAGAAACTTCTTTTTGAACTTGAGTAATGTGGTCAAGTCAAGTATCAGAGTATCTTGTCTCCTGCAGACCCTCCAAGTGAACCTGGACACTCAGATCCCATTCCTGGTTAGTAAGGGTACATGCTATGCCACTATGCTACAATGCTGTCAACGCTGAAAGAAGCTTGTACTTTTTATATCACTTCCAAGCACATGTCCCATCCTAACTGACGGCCTATTTGTGTGCCATGTAGAGAAAAACAAACACAAACCCTGGGTTACTTTGCCCTGCTTGCCCGTATCCTGCATTAACCCATTAAAAACTCAGTCCTAAAGCAGCAGGACTGCTTTTGTCTAGGACAATATAGCCTGTATGACACAAATACCATTAATGTGTATAAGTCAACAGAGTTCCTTTCAAAATGAAAGCATAAGAAAAAAGAAGGTAGGGAAAAAAATAGGCTTCCTTAACCTGGTAAATGGGTATAGGCTGAGGAGTGACCTATAACGTGGTTTGCAAGCTGGAGGGGGAAGAGGAATGTACACAGGGAAGAGGGTGCCTTGCCTAGCACTGTAGGCATGGCTGACAGCATAGGTTAAGTAGGTGACTGGGGATGAGCCAGAGTAAAGTATAAGTGCTGACAAGGCTCCAGAAACAGCCATGAAACAGGACAGGCACGTGGCTTCTGGGAACCCTGCTTCCACCTCTGAGCTACACAGCTCCACAACCGCTCTGCATCGTGGCATCTCCTCCAGGAGGTGACACAAGGGCTGTTGGCCACGATGTGTGCCTGTACTGCCCTCTGACCCCCACCAGGGCTCCCAGCCAACTGCTGCCTTCACCCAGCCCATCCCCTCCCCTGCCTTCCTGACAGCCAAGAAATTGCCGCTGATGTTCTGCAGAGGGGTGGCTCTGGAACAACATGGAAAGCATCCTGGGGAGAAGGATGGAAAAAACCAGAAAGAACTGGAGACTTCCGGTCTGATAAATGTTCTGCATCTTTGGAGATCCAAAGATGTTAGGTTTAGATCTCCTTTGGAGATCCAAAGGAGTTGTGGTTACAGCATGGCATTTATTGTTCTTTGACAAATGAAATGATTTATAGTTGCACAAACTGCCCTGATTAGCAGTACCCAAATGGAACCATGCTGAATTATTACTTTGTAGGCTAATTTGTTCTCACTTAAGCTGGGCCAGCCCCACTGATTTCAGACTAGTTGTTCTAGCTCTGCATTGTTTTAACAAGGACCTCTGGCTTGAGAGACTGCTGTAACACATACACAAAAAATCACAAAAATGTATGTTTGATTGTCAGGCATTTACCAGCTAATGCTCTGGTTTGTAGGCTGTGATAAACAGCTTGGAAACCCCAAGATGTTACTGAGGGCAAAACCATGAGACAAACAAGTTGTGCAGATGATTCTGCTCATGGTACAGGAAAAGTGTGATACCTGGTTCATTATTCCACAGCACTATTGGAGCAGTAAGATTAGCAGAACTCACTGTTAGTAGAAATCTTTGGGCAGCTCCAGGTCTTATGCCTAACCTTCCTGGCAATATAAGCACTCATGTGACACGTAGAGAGGCAACAGTTTTACCCCTGTGAATCCCTCCCATAACTGTGACAGAGCATTATCACCAGCGTGAGCTTCTCCAGAAATCTTTGTGAGTCACCAGCATATTTTACCCTTGTACTTGGAAAGGCCATTTCCATGGAATAATGCAGATCAGCATGTGTGAGCCTTCTTTTCAGATTTTTAATAGGCACCAAATGCATCAGTGGGGTCTTGAAGAGGATATGAAAGCTTTTAAAATGATAGGAGCACCATGGAGGGCGGAGATGGAGTAACACTTTCCTCTTCACGATACACTCAATTCTTTCTTTTTACCTTGATTGTTGGTATAAAGGCAGTGGTGAGGTACGAGCAGAGCCGAGGGGGCAGGGTCAGCTTGCTGATGTCCTTGTCGTCCCGCAGACAGCTGGCGATGGTCTGCTGGCACAGCAGCTGTAGACTGGAGACCCTGTGCTCCACCCTGACAACGTAGAGCGCGGGCCCAGAAGCCATCAGCAGGCGGGAATCCCTGTGACCCCAACAGATCGAGATGATGGGACGCTGCATGAAGAGCAAAAGGATACAACTTCAAGAGATTTTGTGCAAAAGACCTTTTTCCAAGATGGCTGCACAACAAGTGATCACATGAATTCAGCACTGATCACGCTACCCTAAGTCTTCCAGAAACTTAGAAGTGCCCACCACTGCCCACAGAAGAAGACTGAACATCTCAAATCATCAAAAACAGCAGTTGATGTTTATTCAGTGCTTTTTACTCAGAATGCTTAAAGTTCTTCACACAAGGAATCAGCTAGCAAATTCAGTACCTAGACAGGATAAGCGACTTTAAAGACACAGGGTGTTGAGAAGCAGGATCTTTTGATGCCCTATACAAATTATTTATTCAGTCATCTAATCACTCTTCATCCACTGGTAACAGCTCATATTTTACAATGGAATTTAACTGGAAAGTTAAATTATGTGCTCAGAGACACTTAAAAAACAAGTGGAGAAAACTCAATCAGCTTTCTTTTCTTGAACCAAGTTTTCTGCTGCAGTGTCTCTTTTGAACTATTCCCAGAGGAACTGAACTGTGAAAGAGCACCAGGAACACAACAGAGATTGGCCTTTTGTCTTCTACTTGTCTACACTCAGAAACGTCCAAATCATGACAGTAAAAACAGAAAGAGTGAGGGCCAACTAGTACTAAATGTCACAATGTGGAACAGAATAATGATAAACAAACACTGCTGCTTAGGACATTTATTTCCTGCTTGCAAGGAGCTCCCTAAACTTTCCTTCTAAATCCCATCTTTTCTTATAAAGTACCAGTCTGTTGTAGCCTCCTCTAGTCCTATATTACTATATTACTTTTGCCCTTAAGTGTTACTTGCATCCACCTGTCATCTCTTGCTTTCTGTGTTACAAAGCACACACACCCTGTGGTATTTCAATCCCATCTGCTACCTCTGTGCAAACAAACAACACAGAGTAAAGATGAAACTCTAACTCCATAAAGAATACTACACAGCAGGTTTTCATCAGTGAACTACAAAAGATTTATTCCTTCCTCTGAAGGTCTTCCTTGTTTTCACAATCTGTGACACTCAGAAGTTTAAGCAAACATGTTTCTCATCTAAATAATGAACTGTATTTATTGAAAGGTCAGGATAACTTTGGAATATCTTTTCACAAGATGCATCAAACAAGAAGACAGGGTGAAGACACCACCAATAATAGCTTTTATTCACTCCTCTATTAGCAGTATGGTACCCAGATGGCAAGATTAGATCAGCCCAGAGGTTACCCATCTGGTCTGGGGAAAAAGCCTCCTTTCCATTTACAAATTCAGGATGCTTAAAGGTGAGAAACTGGGAAAAGATGTTTTTATGTGACTGATGTGAAGCAAAACGCAGCTGGCACAGCACTATATCAATGTTTATAATCAACATAAAGCATTGGATGAAAAACTTTTTCACAGAAGTGATCTTCCCTATTATGTCACCTTATCCTAGATTTAAATTTCAAGGAAAATACTGGTTTTAATGTAGGAGGAATGGAGAAACTTGATTTTAATTACATCTAGGCAATACCACACACACACCTCCACGAAGGCACAAATCCTCAGGCTGATATGCAAATAGAAAGCAGCAACATGTGAACCCTGTGATTTTCACAGTAATTGCTAAATGCATTTTGTAGAGGAGAACTTCAAAAGAATTGAGAAATCCTTTGTGCACCATCAATAATTCTACATGGCTTGTCATAACCATAATCTGTGGGATACAGCCTTACATTTGAGGAGAGGTCACAGGAAGTATCCCCTACTGACTGGTATTTTCATGATTTGTGAGTGTGGCTCGGCTCTCGCACTGTCTGGCAGCAATGAGACAGTTCAAGCTGCTTACCAAACAAATGCAATTGAAAAGGCACTGGCACAAGGTAGGTACCTGCCACATCTACTATATGACAGCCTGAGAACAGCACAGTAGAAGTGACCCTGATTTTCCCCAAGGTCTGAATCCCAGCATGGGCAGCACTATCTACCTGACCATTACTGTGGGATCCAAACTGCATGCTGCTGTTCACCTTGCATTAGCTACAGCTTACCCATAAACACAGTGAGGGAACAAACAAGTATGTGACTTGGCACACAAATGTTTATTTACTGCATAGACTTTAACAGCAGAAGAGAAGTCTAATATCCCAGCTATCATAATCCAATACAGCACACCCAGACCTGATGTCTCATACTGCAGCTATTATAACCCAATATATCGCACCCAGGGAGGACATTCTTCATCCAAATAGAGTCAAATAAACCCACCTCTTTCCTCAGGTTACCACTGCATACAGAGAACATCAGAAGGTGCAGACAGTAGCAGTGTGAGAACCTTTGCAATCTAAAACACGGTCTCAAGGGAAAGGTTTTTCAGAAGCTTTGAAACACGGGGTGGGACCTCTGGCAACTTAGCACTGGGGAGCTCCGAAGAGTAGAAAGCCAGAAGCTGAAAACTTCACCACCGTTTTCCAACAGGCAATCATAATTCAGTCACCTTCTAAACTTCCCAATGTGTGATGCTCTTATATTCTGTTTATGAATGTTTATGCAAACAATATATGAGTGGGTGCGTGTTTAAACAAACACACACACACACACACACACACACACACACACACACACAATACCTGCAAGTGCTGTATTGTTTGTAAATCATGATATTTCTACTCTTCCATTTGTACAGTTAGTCTCCCCACATACCTCATTATGTTTTAATATTTTCAACCTCAACAAAGAGCACTTGCACCACACCACCAGATACCCTTTGCCTTCCTTTCTCTGAAATGGCCAGACCCTTGGTGCTCCTCCAGCCCAGTATTCAGCAACATTTAATTTACAGTGAAGGGCTAAGACTTCAGATGAGCTTCAGGGAAAATTAGCCTGTCATTACAGGCTTGGAGAAATAAAAGATCACCCAAATGCCAGATCTGACCTGACCTTTACAGTACTGCTTCAATAATATTTTTCAATAACTATGCTTCCTAGTCTTTCCCTTGCTGGACAAGGGATATGAATCAATTACTGCAGCAAGTCAGTTATGAGCTGGACACAGCTTTCTTTTCAAACTCTACTGATAAAAAACAATTGACCTCCAACATCCAACATAAAAGGACTGCTCCTCTTAAAGCATACACTTATTCGCACTGTTTTAGCAAAGCAAGGAAGAACAAAAGTTGTATCCAAATTGTTGTGAACAAAAGTTGTATCCACCTGTTACAAAATGAACAAGCAGACTCTAGGACAGAAGAATTTTATTTTCCATGTTTACACGGCTGGGTTGTTTTTTTGCCTGCTAGGAACAAAGAAATGCAGCTACAAATATAACATAAGAATTTCTAATCTCACTTTGCATATAAAAATAGCATCGAATTTGAAAAATCTCAGCATAAACTGTAAATACTGGAATGAATTCCAGGGTTTAAATACCAACATGTAGCTCCATGACAATTATATACTAGAAACAATTGGCTAAAACACAAGGAAAAAATAAAAGATGCTTTATCAGGAGAAATACTGACTGAAAACACATCTCAACAAGTGACCAACAAGGAGCTCTTTTGCCATTTCTTTCCAAGTGGGCTTTAAAGTGAGCTACAGCTACTCAAATCTGTACCCCCAGCTGGGATGTTGATTCCCCTTAGAAAAGCATGCAGAAATGGATATTCATTCCCACTTAAAGCTCTGTGGTTGCTTCTTGTAAGTCACTCCGCTGTCTCTCTTACAGGGGAGAACATAATTTATATACATTCCATCACTCGTATGCAGTTCAGTCAATGAAAACACTATTCTAGCTGATTCTTGCTGCCTGCCTTGAGCTCAGAAATCCTGAGCCATGGGGTCTGCCTGCTACTTGAACTAATCCCTTGTTTGTTGGCACTGGGACTCCCGCTGGTAATGAAATAAAAATAGTATTCCAGGGCAGAAAGCCCAGGAACTAGCAGGACTTTCCTCAGAAGGAAGAACACCACTGCAAAATAGTTTCCAGTGAATGGCATGTGTAAGTAGGTTGCCTGCTCTCACTCCAGACTGTTGATGGGGACACTCCTCCCTCTCGGAGAGGAGCTGAAAGGGGCAGTGCTGCAGTGCCCACCTGGCTCCGGGGAGCTGTGTGTGCACACCTCTGTACCGCCGTGGCGCGCACGGACGGCTCTGCGAAAGCAACCTAACACTCCTTCATTCTTCTGCCCCTCATATTCACTGCAGGAAAAATACTAACTGCGAAGAACTGATGGTGACAAATTATGAGAAATCTGCCACTGCTGTGGCCTGATATGATTTTTGATGTAATAAACTCTTATTTGATTTGCAGCTGTTTCTTATATCCCCTCTACTTCTACAGTGTTTTTTTAAGAAGTCAATACAAGAAAATTCCATTTTAACAGAAAGAGGTGCTTAGAAAAGTGTCTTCCATTTCCAGTGCTGATCAAAATCCATTTCTGCAGCAGAGATGATCCTATGGCCTATATAAAGAACATCAAGATCCTTATTGATATCTGAAATCATGTTTCATCAGTTAGTTCTAAACTGTTGCTTTTTTTCCTGTAGAAAATAAGCTCTTCTTGAAGCTTTGTTGTCATCCCATAAAACTAAATAAAATTGATTTCAGGCAATCTAAATGAAAGGCAACATTAATTCAGATGCAACGAACCTGAACACTATGTGTGAAATAAATGCAGAAAAGTAAGCAAGGTCTGCTCAGCTGAATAACATAAAAAGCAGCCTCTTCTTTCAGAACCTTTTGATCTGAATTAAACCTAAAATTGCACCTTCCTTCCATAGCCTTTACAGAACTACTAGGTTTCTGTGGGATCATATAATCTTAAATCTATTCATTTAGATGCTGGGATATTTCCAGCAGAGAAGCAGTCTGTGAAATGCTGACAGCAGCAGGTCTATAGCAAGTTGGTTGTCTTCTCAAAGACTTCTGGAAACTTCTTCCATAAAGATTTAGTCTTTGGTACACTACTTTGAATTAGATTTAAAAATATGACACTGATAAACATGGGTTTTTTACATTTAATCTTCTTGTCTATACCACATGTGAAGCTTAGTTCACTCTCCTCCTCCTTTGCTGCACTCAAGATGTAATCTGTACTCACACTAGCTACACAGTGATATAAAACCTTAAAGTAATGTAAATTTACTGTAGAATTAAAGGTGTATGGAGGAGATCTGCACTGTAGCTTCTAAATCTGTGCTCTTGTTCCCCTGGTCCCCTCTGGGACATATTAAAAATGCATAAAAACTGAAGAAGGGACCAAATATAAGCCACAAGATTGAACCATTAGAAAGAAAAAATTCACAAGTTTGTTAAAGTTGGCAGTTAGATAATGTTGAAGATATCCTGTAGGAGACTCCTGTTTAAAGTTCAGGACATAGGAAGGTGTGAAGCATCTGTTTCCAATCAGAAGTGACAGCATGTACAATTAGTTGATATAATGAAGACTTGTCTGCACATTAGATGAGAACTTCTGAAGTGACAGAACTGGGTTGCAGCATTTGGTAAACAATTTTAGCAGGACTATAAGACAGTCTTAAATGAGTTAATTATTCTCATCCCTGCTTGATGCCAGGGAAAGCTTGTGAGGACTTACCAAACAATGTAAGAAATTGAAATTCTTCCAATAAAAACATTACGACCAGCAGGACAGCCTGCTATTGCAATCTCCTTTTTAAATGTTGGAAAAGCAGGACCATGAAAAAACCGGGCATATTTTTGGTACCTCACACTGGTATTCATGGTGTATTACAAGGATGGGCGTAGTAAGAGATAAATTTTGCACTAATTGATAGTATGTTTTTGAATAGTCATCAGCTGATCACCAGCCCTTAAGATATGCTCTCTGCATGGAATTCAGTTCAATATTTGACCAGCCCTTACTGATGCTTTTTCAGCTCTTTTCACTCTATTCTGCAAACACATCCTTGCAGGATGCTAGGCTGAAGCCCCAGAGCCAGGAACAGGAGCAACTGCTACACTATGCCAACCCTACCACTCTGTTTATGAATGTTGTTTTCCAAGCGAAGCTACTGCTTTTACTTCAATACTTCTAAACAAGTGTGATTTCCCTACCTGGAGTTTTATAGTCAGCAAACTAGGTTTATGGATTTTAAATTCCTACACTGAAGGTAAAAGCTTAAGAGAGTTAATCAAATGAGACAGAGGATGCCAAAACCACACTAAAGCTGGACATATAAAACATCTTGAAGGGATCCATGACAACAGTCATCATTGAGATGAGTTACCTGCAGTTCCCAAATCTATTCTACCACTGGGGTTTGCAGTGACTTTATGTTCAGTAACATCCAAGCCAAGCTGTATATAAATTCTGTCAGTCTTAGACTGAGTTTTGTTATAAACAATAAAATCGGTCTCCTGAATATCCTACTGAAGACAGGACAGACAAACAGCAGAAACAAAACCAGTTCAGTAAATTTCACCGATAAAATTTTCAGACATCTGCCATGTCAAAGAATTGGGACAGAGGACCACATGGAAAATCAGTTTTGTACCTATAATCCATTATTTTTTATGTTCATGGTTGTTTTATTTTTTCTGGCTTTTGTATTCAGAACAACATTAATTTATAATCAATGTGCTTTTCCAGTCACACATTTGCTTCTTCATAAGAAAGTCTTAGCAGAAGAGTTCAAGGTGAGGAAATTCTTTTATTTTCTTCAGGTTTTTTTTAGTTCAGTAACCAGTGATGAATCTTATAAAATCCCATTACAAGGCTGACTGCCACGGTACAGAAAACTAATTAATTTACTCTGATGAATTTGTCAGGAGACAAATTACTAGGACCACTGACTCACTCTCATCTTTACACATACATCTTTGGAGCAGAGGCACAGCATAACAGAAGTTACCAACGATTTTTTTGCAACAGTGGTTTTTATCTGGTTTTGTCAGTAAGCTAAATACTTAAGAATGTTCTAGCATACCTGTCATTTAGATGGTAATACTGCTAGACCATCATTCAAATACACAGAAGAATAAAGCCCATACGAGCAGATACAGGTGTTCTTCTGAAAGATCCCTCACTTCCTCCTGCAGCTGAGTAAATATGAATTTAGATGCACCAAATAAAGAGACTAAATACTGAATAAGAGAAGAGGGGTGGCTCTAATTTTAGGTAGGTTTATGTGCACTGTTTTTTAATAAACATAAATACATCAGTTTGAATGTTATTTTTATCCTGATTTCCAAAGGAAACAAAACTCTTTGATTTTGTTATTAAGTGGTGGTTGCCTCTCCCTGACTGTCCTTATCCTCCACTTGCTAACTGGCTTACAACTTCTGAAGTTGTTGGCTTTTAGTCTGCAGTTGACAATTGTGGAAGAAATTTCCATTACATTAAAGTATTGCTATTCCCAACAAAAATAGCAGCTGGAAAAAGCAGAAAAGCTTATGTTACTACTTCCACTATTAGAAATACTGCAGTACAAATTCAGCATTCACTTGTTCTGTCTGACCTCTCAGCTGCCCTGTAAGCACTCACATAATGGCAGAATAATTAGCCCCCACATCAGTCACAATATGTACTTTCTCCCAGCTGGTTAAGTAGAGGAGAAAGGAGAAGAGCTGAAAACATGACAAGAAGTTGAAGCTATACATGGAGAACTAGAGGAGATGAAAGTATCTAAATGAAGGAGAATTTGAGATTTGCAGGAACAAAGCAGTGAGGGAAAAGCTCGCACACACGCGTACCTTGAGGCAACCTGACCTGATGGGTTCTGATGCTCAAACCACAGAGTGATTTCACAGCCTGGCACCAGAGGGTTCAACAGCTAATGTGCACATACTGAGTTCTGGTGCTGAAGTAACAGAAAAAGGTTTGCTTTTCACCTGGGCTGGGAAAAAGTAACACTGATATAAATGTTTTCTTCAGAACTGATCCAGAGAGGAAAGGGCTGTGCTACTTTGCTGCAAGGGCTACGTTTAAGACAATACAGCTGTGTTTATGGGTGAGTCCTTTAGGTACCTAAATCAGCATTAGATATCACTGTACATATTTAGGTTGGCTTTAGAGACCATTATTTTACACTTTACACAACTAAAGAATTCTATCTAAATTAGAGTGCTAAGGTTAATAAGCAAAGGTTAATGCTAAATATAAGCAAACACAAAGGCTTAGCAGATGGTTTACTATGTCATCCTTTTGCATCCATTCCAGATCAGGGTACTGGAAAAAAAATTACAGTACATGGTATCATCATTAAATATAATTAATATATCTACAGCATTTTCCTTCACTTTTAGATTTCAAAGCTATTATAAAGTTTTATTACTAGCCACAGAAATCAGAATGGAGTCATCCCTATTCTGCAGAAAATGACACATTACATTCAGCTGGGCTCTGAAGTACCAGCAAAGGCCTGTGAAGCACGTTGTGCTCCTGAGCAGCTCACAGACCATGTGCTGGCATTTACTTGGCAAGTTACATGACCGAGGTTACCGCATCACACCAAATGACTGTAAATTAGAAAATTACAATAACAAGATGGGATAATCTTGTAGTTTATGATACTGGACTTGGAATATTTTTGTCCAGCTCGTGGCTCTGCTACAATATTAAGCAAGTTATTCAGTTTTTTTCTCCTCAGTCACTTATCCATAAAACAGTGTAATTTTCTGTTTCTGTCTGTCTCTTCAGGGCCCAGTGAGTTTGGGAAATAAACTTTCTCCTTTCGTATTTCCACAAAACCTAGCACAGTGGGCGTTAGAATCAAGTGCAGTCTTGCATGTCTACCTTATTGAAAACAACCATTTTTTATAGCACATTTTTATCTATATTGTGTTTTAGGATGGATTCGGGACATTTTGCAACCTTTTCCACATTGCAGGTTGTAGTGGTTTTACCATGAGCTCAGCAATGAGCTAATGTGTGAAAAAGCATGTCAGCAAAGCACGGAGAAGAGACTTTAAAAATGCCTCCTACCTGCACAGGTGTCTCCAGGGTGTAGATATGTTCCCCACGCACGTTGTAGAACTTGACAAGTGCGCTTCTCAGCAGGGAACCATTGCTGAGGTCAACCAGCTGGTTCTGCTTCTCCATGCCTGCTACTGCAAGCAGGTCTCCTTGTGTGCACCACTGTACCACCACATCTGAAATCACAAAGACGGTTTGCACTGACTAGAAGCAACAGGAACAGCATTTCCAGATGCTGCAAAGTGATGTGAAAAGATAAAACATGCTCTCAAAAGTTACTTAAGTACTTAGAAACCTATATCCTTTCATTGTAATAGTAGAAAATATGCCACAGTAGAAAACATGCACTTTTGAGAATGACTGTTTTTTAAATTAAAAAAAAAAGTGTAAAAATCATTGTTTTCTCTCCATGGTAAGTGCAGAATGTAATCAGTAGTTGCTCCTAAACCCTAAACACCTAAGGACAAGAATTTACTAGAGATGTTGAAACAGATGTGGAAGTTCCTACATATAGCTTTGGGGTAAATAAAACAGTATAACATGAAAGTAGAAGTACTTGGATGTTTCTCCATCAATACATATGGCCTCTTATATCATATGTTTTCTTTTGCCACCATCATACAAAGATGATGAGGGCTCTGGAGAATCTCTCTTATGAGGAGAGACTGAGGGAGCTGGGCTTGTTTGGTCTAGAGCAGCCAGAGAGAGGATATCATTATTATCTGAAAGGTTTGTGCTGAGAAGATGGTGCCAGACTCTATTCGGTGGTGTCCAGTGGCAGGGCAAGGAGCAATGGCCATAAACTGAAGCACAAGAAGTTCCAACTCAACAGGAGGAAGAATTTCTTTATACTGAGGGCAGCAGAGCACTGGAAGAGGCTGCCCAGGGAGGCTGAGGAGTCTCCCTCTCTGCAGACACTCAAAACCCACCAAGTCCCTGTGTAACCTGTTCTAGAGGATCCTGCCTTGGCAGGGGGGCTGGATTGGCTGATCCCCAGAGGTCCCTTCCAACCAACGATTCTGTGATTCTGACTTGTGAAAATCTACTCAGCTGCTTAGCAGGGGTTTGCTGGAATCACACAGGGACCGCTCAGACTCTGATACACATGGATATGAATATACATATCAGTTACTTCTCTTACAGGCACCTCATGATGAGGGACGCCCACAGCTTAATTCAGGGATGCTTATTTCAAACCCTTATATCCTCTCGTTCTTTGTCACACTTCAAGAGCAACTCTAAAAACAGTATTTTGAATTTCTGCTCGTGTTTCAAAGGCCGATTTGCATGTTCAAGGAATACCAAGCTAGTCTTTAAATCCTTTTACTCTTAAACCCGAGGTGAAAGGCAGCTATTTTCTGCTGAGACAAAGTGAAGGTAAAGACAAAACTTTTGTGCTCTGGGATGCTCAATCTGCCAAGAACCTTTTGAAGACACTTGTGGGCGAGAAGCTGTCTTCAAATGAAGAAGAAGGAGAGAAATGAGAGTTGGCAGGAAGGATCTCAAAATTGTTTCAAGTTGTCAACTTGTCATTTTCAGGGACTTTTATGTGCAATTTTAAATGGTTTTGTATTATTTCAGCTTTCTGATATTTCTCATGGGAATTACACTTCTGTACGTATCAGAGGGAAGCTGCATGTTCCTCAAGGTAATTTTTCCACAGTTAGGCATTGTATGTTTTCTCTTAGTTTTCAGCCCTCTAAGTAACCTACAATGGGATTTAATTCATGTTTCTCGGAGAGAAACAGGAGAAATAGGCAGGTTAGAAATAAACAAGGCAAGCTACTCAGCTCCACTTTTGGTAACTGGATAACTATGGAACTACCATAATGAAAACACTGTCTCCTTTGGATACATGTCTTCAGGTAAAACTTTCAGCTGATCCCCATGATAAGAGGAAGAGGAGTGATTACTTTGTCCAGAAGTTTTCTCTCTCAAAGTCCTAGAATTAGACTGCAGCAAAGGCAGCAAAGGAATGGATGTGGGCTGCAGCATTCCCCCCAGGACAGCGTGGCTCCACTGATATGCTTGCACTGCCAACAGGATCTTCAATGACCATTGGACCTTTACACAAAATAACTGATGAACAGGTTCTCAGCACCAGCACA
>WAAG01028389.1:0-13137 GCA_013390105.1 Tichodroma muraria | reverse complement strand
TCTCAAGAGTTTTTTCTGCATCAACACATACTCAAATCCTAACTCCTCACTGGGAACTTTTAACAAGCAACAGAAACCCCAGGTCAGTTAAGCCATTGCAGCAATAATCATCACATATGGAGAGCTGAATTTGCTTGGGGGTGTGGATATAAAAGTCCGTTTATTTGCAATTAACTACAAGGGAGTCCAACCTAAACTCCTGGAGTCTTAACAGTACAACCAGCAGGACATGATACACTTTCAAGACAAAAGGTACAAACAGTAATGCTCAATTACTTAAGCACAAGAAGATAGGGTAAGGAACATTCTTTACTCAGTAAAAAAAATATATATTTTTTTTCTTTTAAATAAGCATCCCATATTAGGAAAAAAAGGAGGTTGAAGAAAAAGAGCACTTAAGCTCTTCATCAGGACAATTTAAAAGAAAGTCACAAAGCACAGACAGTTTAGTAAGGCCTCCTGCTACCTTACACAAAGATCATTCTGTGTGCAGATGATGCCATGGTAAGTTAAATGTGTCGTGAAAAACATGCAGAAATAAGACATGTTATTTCTGCATGTCTTATTTAAGACAATGATAAGACAAATGAGGTGACAATATTTGACATTTGGCATTGAAAGTAAATTTTGAAATATTCTAAGTTAGTAAGTAACAGTAACAGGAATCTCAGAAGGCAGGAAGGGAAGTGGGGGAGAATAGAGACACACTCTAGATACAAGCACACTAAGCTGTGCAGCTAAGCACTTAAAATTCAAACAAAACTCTACAGGTGTAGTTTTAATTCAGTATCAGCAGATTAACTTCAGGTTAGCATCTCCTGAGAGGGATAAAAAGGTTTCTGTTTAAAGGTACTTTCTCCACAGCTCTGACAGACCACTTAAGCAGACTCAGAAGAGAATTTCTTCCCCGTGTTCTAGATCTAGAAACTTAGTGTCAGCTTCAATGATAAAATATGCAGGGTTTTAGAGGGATTATCCTGATGCAAAGTCTCACTCTCTCTCCATGCAGAATACATAGAACCTAAGTTAATAACTCCAAATTTTGGGTTTTACTTTGTAGGTCAGGTGTTTTGTCCTCTAACTGCCAAACTAATTCTAAACTAATTTTATATAGTGTGATATGAAGATAAAAATAAACATTAGCTGACGTGCAAACCCTAAAAGCAATTTGCTGAGCTGAATTTGTACCTCCAAAACCCATGCTTTGGAATTAAAGTACAGAAAGGAGACTGTGGTGGGCTGTCCCCAGACAGGAGCCAAACACCCACACAGCCTTTGGTTTACTCCTCTCCCACAGGATGGGGAGAAAATAGAAGGAAGGCAAGATGTCTTGTGAATTGAAATAATGACAGTTTAATAGAGGAAGCAAAAGCTGAAGGCACAAGGAAAGCGAAAAGAAGAATTCATTCACTACTTCCCACTGCCAGACAGATGTCAAACCACTTCCTGGGAAGCAGTATCTCAGCATGCATACTGATTGCTAGGGAACATAAATGCTATCACTGGAAACATCCTCCCTTCCTCCTCCTTTCCTTCAGCCTTTACTGTGGAGCAGAACATCATATGGTGTGGAACATCCCTTTGGTCATCTGGGGTCACCTGTCCTGGCTATGTCCCCTCCCAATTCCTTGCCCACCTTCAGCCTCCTCACTGCAGGGGTAAGAGAAAGCCTTGAGGCTGTGCAAGCACTGTTCAGTAACAACCAAAACACTTGAGTGTTATCAGCCCTGCTGCTTACAAAGTTAACTCCATCCCAGCCAGACTCAGAATGTTTGTAAACAAAAGGCTGTGAATAGGACTGTGGTTATCATCTCTCTTCCGCTGCCTTACCTCTCCTCATGTAAAGCTCAACGGCCAGATCTGCAACTACAATAAGGCATCTAAAGATGCATTACAGGCCCAGCAGGTACTTAAGAAATCCACAGGTGTCTAAATCCCAGTATTGCAAGGGATACAGGATGATCCACTCAAAAGGAAAGAGCTGCATGTCACACTGAGAGAGAAATGTATGCTGGGGAAGGTGCAAAGCCTTGTGGTCAGACCATGGAACTGCCTCCTCACCCATCCCACCCACAGCCTAGAGAATGGCCAGACACACAGCTCCCTGTGCCACACTTCTAACCCAGACTGACCTTTTTCCACCTTGACTTCTAGGAATAATTACCAGTTTTTTTAGCCACTCCTGAAAATTATACTAGCTTCTCAAAGTCTGTCTCTGAACTTCCTTTTGGATCATTCTGGAGCGTGAATAACAGTATTCCCTGTAATTATCCTGGAGTTTTCCCTGACAAATAGTTACCGAACTGCTTCTAGGTTAACAAGCCTCAGCAAGCAGTTAACAAGCAGCAAGCAACAGATGGCAGCTCAGCTGCAGTGCTGCACGAACACGGCTGGGACAGACAGGTTGAAGACTGCACGGCTGCCTTCACGCAGCCCTAAGTCTGAACAGACACAGCCTTTGCAGACCATCACTGGCTTCACCCAGAGCCAACAGAGAAACCCCTGTGGCATGTGCAGGCAGCTCTGGGCATGGCCGGCCCGAGCACTGCCCCGGAGGCTGGAACAGCAGCAGCAGTGCGGCAGCAGCACTCAGCGGGAACGAGGAGCAGAAAACATGCCTGTGCTCTGCAGCCTGCTGGGAATGGTTCCAGAGGGAATGCTATGCACCTGTGGATGAAGCCTGTGCAGTGCTTTGAACCACCCAGGGCAAACAGGTCTTTACAAATTCTTTCAGAGTGCTGGCATGTGCCATTGGTGATAGCAGTGCGCTCCCATGAAACCCTAGTCACTAAGAGCCGAGCGATAGCTTTTCATTAGACAGTACTAAGCTCTCAAAATTCTTCTGTTTAAGAACTTCATTTACAGTCTTTTCCCTCCCATTCAACCAAACATCTATCAGTATAATTCCATACCTAAGGATATGCTTAACAGCTACACCATGACATCATCTATAGAGCTTTACACATAGCAATAATAAAATGATAAAGCTCACATAAATAAATTTCTACATTTTTTAGGAATAAAAAATAATTTTAAAAAGCAAAATGTATTTGATAACGCTTATTAATTCATCTCCAAGGGAAATTATTTTAATGATACTTTTCATTCTTCTGATACTTAGTGACTATGGTCATCAGTGTGCTCTTGGGTGCTCCCACAGTTCAAGCTATTGCAAATACTTTATGCCTTTTGTCATTCCCCAGCACCACTCGAAGTAAAAAGGAAAAACAAGCATATTGCTTTATACTTCGATATATATATTGTATATGTCTCATCAACTGCACCCTGTGCTGTAAATAGTAAAACTGAATGCACTGGCATGGATAAATTACTCCAGTTCTTAGCTTGCTACTACTCCTAAGAATACTTCTGTGAATAAAGCAGAAAAAACCCAACTTGCAACTTACCAATTTAGCTATAATGAGTGCATCATTCATTAAGTCCAACAGGGGAGTCTCTGTATGAATATTGTAAAAGGAATAGGCAGCTTTGAGGCTTTTATGAACAGGATGATGCATCACTGTTGAAGGTAATGTGTAGAAACTGAGGAAGTCTGTTAAAATACCATTTGAACCCTATAAAAAACCAAATCAAACCAAAAAAGTCCATTAATAAGTAATCAGTTACTGGTTAGGCTAATGTGACACTTCTACAGAAAGTAATAAATGCAGCAAGGTTTGTGCACTGTAAGTACTATGGTATAACAGCTAGTCTTAGCTAAGATTTGAGGAAACAAACATTTAGATTTTTCTAGTCTATTACACCACTAACATTTTGACAAACAATTGTCAAAGCAGTAGTTTGCTATAGACAAAGCTAACAAAGCACACTTCCACTGAAAGTACTTAAGTTTCTTTCTGACTGATTAATTAAAAATTATTTTTTAATAAAATATTCTTAATATACTACAGATATTTAAAAAATCTGATGACATTCATATAAAAGAATAATTTTCTCATCTTTCTAAAAATAGAGAAAAAATATATTGTGCTGGTATACAAAGCATAATTAAAAATTAATCAACAAGCACAATCTATTTGTTGGACAACAGTGCTAAATCGCACTGAAATTCTAACAAAACCAGTAGTTATCAAAAAAGGTGTTTATACAGACATCTAAAAGTATACTACATAAAACTTCTCAATTTCACACATCTAAGGAAGTTTGACCATCTTCAAGAGTGTGGATTAGTAGGAAATAGGAAATAATTATTACATGGGTTATGAAATAATTATTACATGGGTTACAACTAACAGGCTGAGCACAAAAATCTCCCCAGAGTATCTCCAAGAAAACAAGGCAAAGGAGACACACAAATACTTCTTCTTGCTTGTTTGCTTTATTTTTGAATGACTAGTAACCACTAATTAGAGTTCAGTGAAGGACCTCACATGGCTCCTTAAATTAATAGTACTTCTACAGTAAAAAGTAAAACAGTTGAACATACCACATGCAAAAAAGCTTTTGTCTTAGAGCAGGTACAGATTCTGTAGTAGAGTAATACTAACTACAAGGAACAGAAAAGTTATTGAGTCACTCACTAAATTCAGTAAGGATGACAAAATATTAACTCATAAATTATACAGAGTACTTTAAGGTTTTAGGTCTGCACATTACAAAGATGACTTGAAAGTCTAACAGTAGCTTCTCCAGGTCACACAGGTCTTAAAAAGATTTTAAGCACCAACATACCTACATTTTATATAGTAAAAAACTAGTCCAAGAGACAGCATAAAACAAGTAAGTGAAGACTGTGCTGTTTAGTTAATACGGCACTGTTTATGTCACATTCATGATGATCCTGGTGCTCGTGAACTCTCCTGTAGGCTTCTACTCACAAAGCAAGCCAAAAACCAACTCAGGGAGCAGGGCAGAGGGCAGGGAGAAGAGTGAGTGGAGAAAGAAGGTAGGACTGTAAGTTAGACCATGGAAAAGTCCAATGAGCACTAGACCGTAAGTCTAGACCTTGTAAATAGACCTTTGTAAGCTTTCTGCTTACAAGGTAAGCAGAAAGCTAAGCTTGGACAATAAAAACTGATGGGCAGGACCACTCATTTCTAGCAGCTCTAGGTTTCCTAATTCAGCTGAGGCTCCTGCACAAATTCAGGTTACAGCGTGGGAATGCTGAGCTTCACATCCTAGGGCTTCTATGAGGACATGGTTTAGGGATGTTAGTGCTGATCAGTTTCAAATAAAGTTATCATTTTTTAAGTGATATCACTTTTTAAGTTTTTTGTTTTAAGCAAAGTAATACACTGTCTAAATATGCTGTCTACAACTGATTTTGTATGGACTCAAACTGAAGGGTGTATCTTTTCACTAGCTTTAGTGCAGCTATTCCAAATATGTCTGGGATATTTCCAATCCAAATGCTAATCTATTCCTGCACTCCTTATTTTAAGAGAAGCATTGTTACCAACTCTTTGGAGGGTGGGGGTGGTAGTTGTGTGTGTGTATATATATATATATATATATATGCAAATTCATACACATATATACCCACATTCTTTTACAGGAAAAAACACACTTTACTGAAGCAAACCACCAAAAAACATAATTCTCCCAGCAGGTGCCCCTAAAATTAGTTTTTTTAAAAAAGAATTTGGTAATGGTGTATGGTAGAAAGGTGTACACCTTGATATGGGAAAGCGATAGTCAATTCAAACCAAATCCTTATCTCAGTGATGACTTTATTTTTCCTTTTTTTCTAGAAAAGGAGGTTTGAAGACCACTGCTTAATATCATGTCATATCTCTGTAAAAAAGAATCAAGTAATGCAGGTGGAAAAGTTAATCTTAAAATATATTGGGGTTCTTGTCAAGATAGTGATATTTTGATGTTCCAGAATTCTTCTTTAAGATACTCTGTTATAAAAGCACTGCAGTTTATCACAGCCAAACATTTTTTTATTAACAGAATGTAACACAAAGAACAAAGCTTGTACTCATGGTATCAAATTCAACCTCTAACACACATATTTTATACTGCCTGCATTTCAAAAACTTGATGCTGATACGAACTACTACTGTCAGTGGCACTCACACACACATTCATATACGTTAGTGCATATTTTACCTCTACCACATAAGTGTCAATAATATGATCCCGAGGCAGGAACCAGTGGGCCACCTCTTCTTCATCCATAACAGGAGCAAGATTAAACTGTTTCAAGTAAGTATTGATTAATTCTTGTACTGCTTTTGTATCTTTTTCTTCCATTGGTCTCAAACCTGAAGTCTTTGTGGCCTTAGTGTAAAAAAAGAAAAATAAATGTTAAGACGTTGAAAGGAAAACTGCAAACACAGCAAAGGCTGAAAGTAGGTTGCAGAGTCACTCCACTTGCTGTAATGCATTCATTATTAGCCTACTTTATCCCTGCCACCTAATTCATTATGCTATTTTACAAACAGCTTTCAATCAGAATTCCCTCTCTTCTAATTATTGAGACAGTCTGGGGCACTTCAATCTTTTTATTTCATTATTGAAACAGCTTCATGTCTCCAGAGAAAGACATACCATCACCAACTGCGTACACTTCGTGCAGTTCGTATTTTTTGATTTTTTTTAGGTCAATCTATTTCTGATCTTCTTCTAAACTACCTGGGGCCCAGACACAGAAACAAAACAAAGAAACTTGTGTATCAGAAGCTATCTTAAGACAAGAACATGTGCAATTCAAACTTATGGAAATTACAGTCAAGCTATACACCAGTGTCAGCTGATTAAGTTTAATTAGAAATTATTTAATAAAAAAGATTCTACCTATTTTTAGCACTTGTAAACTTCCTTGCTAACAATGTTCTTACAGGCACAACCGCTATTCTGTTAACAAGAAAGCTTCTCATAACTTACAGCCGCCTAAAATTAAAAACCTATTTTAAGAAATAAAGTTATTTTTCTCACTTTAAACATCAGAAAAGGAAAAAAAAATTACTTTCTAGTACTATGAAATTATTGTTTAAACAAGCGAAAGCGATGAAAGTTTTCTTCCCATCATTTGCCAGCCTTCCTGGATATTTCCTTTTGGGGAGGCTAATGCTTGCTCCCTTCAGTGCTCATTTATACTGCCTCATCTGTCTGAGCTACATACTTGGGCACGTACCACATTAATCATAGCAAAGTCGATTGCAAGAGCAGCCAGGTAGAGACTTGATTACTGGAAGCCTGAAATTAGTGTAGCTGATTATGCTTTGCCCAAAAGGCATTATTCTGGAGGAGGTGTTTATTCCCGCGCTCTGGGAGTCAGCAGACAGATGAGAAATCAAGGCACATTTTGCAACTCAGGCCTGTGTACTACATTTCAGTCCTCCTGCTGTTCTAGGCAGCCTGGGACTATGGTTTGACTCCACAACAGCACATCATCTACATTTTTAAGGGCCCTTATTTCAGAAGGGTGTACACGTGACATACAGGAAGGATAGAGGAAAAGCAGCTGGGCTGAAAGATCTTTTCCCCCCAGTAATGCTCAGAATGGCCACCAGTAAGTGACTATTTGCAATCCCAGAGATGAGGGAAAGTGTACAGAACTGTGCTAAAATTTGTTTCTCTGCTGTACTGGGCATATAATCATGCAGCTGTCCAGCGTCAGGATCTCAGCTGGTCAAGAAAAGACAACAGAGACAAACATACTCCTGTCCTGACTCTGAACACAGACAAATTTTATTTCTTGCAGAAAACTCCTTGCTCAAGACATTAAACACTTAGGGGAAAAAACTACTTTTATTTTTTGTATCTATAGGTGCATGCACAGCCTTTAGGGAGGGAGATATTTATTAATTACAGTATTTTTTACACCTGAAAACCATTTTAGTTCAGGCTGTTCAAGTGATTAGCAATGATTAATTCTCTTAAAGCGAGATGAGCTCCTAGTGGCAATGATATTCCAAGGACACTAAGAAAAAAGGTTAAAATGCAAGAAACAGTGTTTGATGCTGAGGGACAGGATAGCATGGCCTGAATGGGCAAATTTGTTTGACCATAGTGTTTATAATATCCTGAAACTGTGGAAAAAAAGCCTCAACAGCCTTAATCCCTTTCTCAGGAAAAAAAAAAGGCCTCCAAATAAACCCAAAGCACAAGATCTAAAGAGAACATCAGAACAAAGATTAAATCCTTATTTTCCACAGAGAAGCTCCCAAATCCAACCTAAAAATAACAAAAATCCTGAGGTATATGAACTCCTACATCACTTAGTTTTAAAAGCTGATTTTGAGAGCACCTATTTCCTATTTGCATTTCTATATACAGTGTATGTTTGCCTTAGCTATATTTTATGGATGAGGTATGATATATTATTTTTCCGTAATTAATTTCCCTGTTGAAACTGGGTTTTATGATAAAGGAAAATGATCAGGACACAACTGCTATTTCTAATGATCCTCTGTAGTCAGACCTTTGATACTACAAGTAATGCCCTTATTCTTTAAATTATTCACTTCCTGAGTTGTTTCCATAAGCAACGTTCCTAGAGTTGCCATCAAAACCTACACTTGAAATTGTATACTGCACTCTTCAGACTGTTAAAAATGTCTTCAAGATTTGATGGAAGCTATATTTAGCTGTCCAAGATTAAAACCCAATTAATTTGGTTATTAATTCTTAAGCTCTGCAAACTGCTGCCCTGCACGCCAGGGACAAGCTGCATGTGCAGGCACAGGTGGCACCAGGCAGAGCAGGAAACGAGGCTCTGCGACAGCAGCAGGAGTACGGATCACGGCATGGCATGTGCTTTGTTCCAAGGGCTGCTCAGCCTACTGCTCAAATATCTGAGCAGTAAGACAATCTGCAGCATCAAGTTCAATATAGCAACAGACACGATTCTCCAAAATCAGATAAATCGTTATAAAGTACTGTGAGTGAGGAAAGAAGTGCTGTTTTTAACCGAAAGGGTTTGTTTAAATAACGAGAGGTTTACTGAGAAGCTACAGGTAAGGCATACTCTGCAATCACTTCAAAAAAGGTAGCTTTTACAAGCAAATAAATTATTTTCAGCCATAAAGCTTGGACTAAATTCTACAGGCTATTAATTACAGCAATGAGACTTTTTAACAGTATGTAGTATTTATAGTGACTTGCCCTGTCATGGAAATGCACCCTAAGGTTTTTGCAAGCTTAACTACTAGCTGCAAACATGAGAAAAAATATTTTTAACTAATCTAGCTATGCCAGAACACTTGTTTTTAGACCATGCAAACTAACAGTGCACAACATACTGATGTGGCTTTTACAAAGCCTGCTCAATGCAGAAGAACAACACTCTCTGACAGTACAGAAAAAAATCTGAATTAGAGTGGAATCAACAATACAATTGTATTCAGCCAAGTTGCTGATGGACTTCTCTGAGAATTTTAAGACATGAACTGTTGATTTTCTGTTCCAGTAATCTCTTATCAGATTAAACATACCAAGAATAGTCTTATGCATCTTCAACTCAATCCCACATGTTTGTGAAGTCAAGGTTTCTGGGGTTTTTTCTTTGTTTAAGGATTTTAGGTCAAAATTTGTATTTTCTCCATAGAGATCCAGATTTCTAGCAGTCTCTTCTGTTTAGTATAGCCCTTAAGGCCTTTTTCATCAACCAGAGATTATTTTTTTAATGTCCTGCACGCACTGCCTTTACACAGAAAAGCCTGTGCTGTCAGAGACAGATGGAAGGTTATTTTGGGCCTCACAATAACTGTGGGGATTCTCTAGAAGTCATACTGCTTACATCAGGAAGTCTGTAGAGCTTCATTGTTCTTTGTAGAGTCATGTTTCTACTCAAATGTGAAAATTTCACCTCCACCAATTTTCTGGGATTTAGTGATCGATGCCAATACCTGGAAATACAACCAAATAATGAATTGAAATGGTATTTTAAGTGTCAATGTCACTTGCATCCACTGCCCTGCTTTCTTGCTTGTTCTTTTTCTACTCTCCAAATTTGTTTCTAAGCAAGCCTGTACTACATTCGTAAGGAGGATGATTAACAAAAAAAAAAATTAAGGAAAAGCTATATCCAAGCAATAGGTTTTAAACAAGCCTGCTCTCACAGTATTTTCAATCTAAGCAAATGCTTTTTTGATACAGAAGGAATAAGCACAGGGCTAAATATTTTAGCATTTGTCACAGCCCTGAAAAACTCACCATACATACATAGTAACACTTATTTTCTTGGGCAGACAGGACCCTCTGCTCATGTCTAAGCATTTCTTTTGAAGGAACTCTCCCTTTCCTGGGAGATCATTTTGCAACAGAGCATCTCTGGTTATTCTAACACAGCACAGCTTCCCCTCCCCCATCATTCCTTACAGAAACTTACAGGATCTTTGGTGCTGATAGGTACAAAACAATTTCAAATCAAATAGTACTCTGTCCTCCAGAAGTCTAAACAGCCGGACTAAACATGCAGGAACTGATCATTTCCAAGCAGAAATAAAATCCATTCCAAGCAAATGAAATGATATTTGACCGCAACTCTTCCCACATGGTAGTGTTCCTGTATTTATCAAATGCCAATAAAGTCCTCCTTTCTCCAGAAAAGATGAAAGTATTTCAAAAAAGCAAATCATACAATTACCAGAAATGCTCTGCCGTCTCTGCAAGCAACCAGGTTAACAGGGAAGTGTCCCAGCAGGGACACAGGCCACGTGAAAAACACAGGTATACAATGTTGTCATTGCTAGCATGGCTGCCACCAGAAGGTCAACAGAAATACCTGTTAGCCTATTTAATGTATGCTAAACAAACCACAAATTAAATTTTAGTCCAAGAAGCTGTTTTATCTGAGGCACTGGGAGGGAAGGGGGAAAAAAAAACAACACCAAAAAAAACCCAACACTGAAAAACACTCAGGCCTTCAGGTTAGTCAAGGCCACAACATTTAATACCTTTGAATCTTATGCTTTCACTGTTTTTAGACAATTACATTAAATTTTCCTAACAATAAAGGTTATAGGAACCAATAACATTAAGAACATCACCTAGGTTACCTGCAAGTGGCCACAGGTTTGGGAAGTACCACCCCAGCAGTGTAAACAGCCTGAAAAATTCCTTCCAAGTTTACTCTTCTGGTTATTTCCCGAATCAATACAGGTGCCACCCGTTTAGATCTCAGTTTCTTATGGACACACAGAAAATTGATTTCTACCATTTTCTTCACACTAAAAAGATATTAAGTAGTGGAAAAGTTAAAGAGAGTTATATGTTTCCATTTTTAAAAATGCATGTTTCCATTTTTATAATTACAATTTTCCATACTGTGACAGAAGAATATGAAGTAAAATAAACTTGCCTGTGACAAAGTACATCTGCAACGAACACTGATCTGTGACAATGTACGGCACAGTTTGCAGTGACAAACCATGCAATATCCAAGCTATCTCTAAGGGGTTTATAATAGTCCCTTACCAGAGCTCTCTCTATCAAGACTCAACTGATTGCTTTACTTTAAGATGCAGTATAGCATCCAAGCAATGCTATGCCACAATGCTTTGTTTGTCAGTGTATGAAGACTTGGCCATGAAGTCCAGCTGACTAACCATAAATGCTTTTCAGAAAACTGTATGGCATTATCTGTATCATCCGTCACTAAGAAAATTCCTTAAGTAAATGCTGGTGCTCTTCACCTCATTCTCTCTTTTTCTCGATACCAATGGATACCAGTTTAAGGTTTGTTTTGTGGCATTACTCTTTTAAAAATACAAAAGTACTGTGCATTTTACCTGTCATAAATACGAATATTTGCAGGGATGGCACTTATGAATCCTACCAGCTTTTTGTTTGAAGACACTCTAACCCCACAGTGCCATTGCGGTAACCAGCCCGGAGGACGTAATGCCCTAGAATTGATGACAGAAATAATTACAAATTACTGCCTAAGAAGATGTAATAAAAACACTTTTCATTGCACTCCAGCCAGAACAGAATGTGGAACTTGCTACTCACCACAGAAGAAATTCAGGTGAATAATCAAACCTAAACATATTATCATCATCTTCTACGTAATTCTCATTTAATAGTGTGTATAACTCCTTCAGCTGAAAACACACACAAAAAAATCCAAAGATTTATCCACATATCAATCAGAAAAAACTTGAATTATTTTAGATACACATAAAAATTGCTCTACTTACAACTTCAGCATTGCTAAGATCCAATGTGTCCCACATAAAACCTTGTGGCAAAGAATATGGCTCTAAGCGGACATTGTCCTTATCTGGTTCAATTGCACCATGTGAAGTTATAACTTCATCTTTTGAGGGAGGAGAAGGGAAAAAAAAAACAAAAAACTGTTACATTGCTAGCTTTCCTGATAGTTCTGTAAACTGCATTTAATTCGCATCATGTATTTTCTCAATTATATGAATGGAACAAGAAGCTTTTAAAAAATGCTGAAAAAATTGGAATTATTAGTTTACACTACTTCTCATTCTCACAGACCACATTCAGACTAATGACTGTCTCATCATAATATTTATAGCCATGCACAGAACCACTCTATCTCAACTGATACCCTGTATTTCATAACACAAGAGACAATAACTTATCAGCACAAGCACAGCATTTAGCCAGTCATGAGATCCACAGCCTCGTCATGACAACATGTACTCACAGCTAACAAGCGATGGCTCAGATCATGTTTACCACTGACTTGAACAGACCTGAACTCAACAGGATTACTCAGGAGCAGCGACATAGCAAAGCCAGGGTATTTAAGAGATACTGGTGGTATGTGAAATGTGCTCCTAAAATCCTACTTGAAGGCATGCTTTCTTTCTCCTCCCTTACTTTACAGCTCCAGTCCTCAGTATACACTTGTAAATTGCAGCTGTTCCTCTTCTAAGGAGCAGTACCTACTAAATCATGGAATCTTTTAGACTGGAAAAGACCTTTAAGATCAGTCCAATCACTAACAATCACTGCCAAGCCCACCACTAAACCATGTTCCTAGGCATCATATCTACATATCTTTTCAACACTTCCAGGAATGGTGACCCCACTATTTCCCTGGGGAGCCTCTTCCAATTCTCAACCATCCTTCAGTGAACAGATTTTTCCTAACATCCCATCTAAATCTCCCCTGGCACAGCTCCCCTCGAGGTCATTTCCCCTTGTCCTATCGCTTGTTAGCTGTGAGAAGAGGCTGACTCCCACCTA
>WAAG01028379.1:83000-95521 GCA_013390105.1 Tichodroma muraria | reverse complement strand
GAGCCGGGAATAAAACCGGGCATGAAGCCGGCGCCGGGGACGGAGCCGGGAGCGGTGCGCGGCCGCCACCTGGTGACCGGCCCTCGCCGCCCACCCGCAGCACCGAGCCTCTGCAGCCGAGGGACCCCGGGCAGGGGCTGGGACGGGGGGCCGTAGGGACAGCCACAGCCAGGGCAAGGCACAGAGCCGTCCCTCTGCGAGGGTCTCTGCCCCTCCAAGGACTGTTGGCCGCTCTGTGACTCGGTTTCCCCATGGGCAGGCGGGGTGAAGGCTGGTGGGGTGGCATAGGGACACTGCCCACCCCAGGTCATGGCTGGCTCATAATGTGAGCTCATGGACAAAACCCATTAGGGAAACCCAGCAGTCAGCAGAGAGCCCAGGGCTAGGGGTGTGACATGGCCATTGGTCCCTATGTGGCCTGGATGTCTCCTCCATCTCCCCTGGCAGAAGGGACAATTCCCCAGTCCCATCCCACCCTGGGATGGACACTTCAGAGTCCCTGTGGGATGCCCACATGCTGCACGGGGCCTGCCGTGCCCTCCGCTGTCCCCAGGCAGGTGACAATCAGCCCTCCATACCCACGGCCCTGGCAGATGTGGGAGAAGCAGCACCATGAGGCCCTCTGTTGGGATCACAGGTGATTCCAGAGGGAGAGGCCCCACAGCTGTCCTGGGCTACTGTGGCTGACAATGTCCCCCACCATGTGCACCTAGCCTGTGACCAGGACTCCTTCACACAGGGTCTCATAATAGAACAGATCCCCACAAAAGCCCCATCCTTCCCCATCTCTCCCAGCCCCCATGTGCTTGGGTCTCAGCTGAGGTCTGGGCTGGGTCAGGTTCAGTGGGAGCCCTGCTCTCCTCCTGTGCAGAGCCCGCTGCTGTGCCCCAGGATGTAGTGGCAGTTTCTCCCAGGGAAGCTGTACTGAAAATACTGATTCCCAACTAGGTTCCCATTGGACTTCTTCCAGATAATCTTTTGGGTTCTTCTATACAAATGCAAATATATGTATCTTGCAGTTGTTTCCAACTGCAAAGTCCATAAAATACAAATTAAAAGTCATTTCTCACTCTGCCGCTCTCCCCTTTTCCAACAATCCAGGCAGTGCTGTGGCTGAAGGCTGGCACAGATCCCACATGCTCCCTGGGGCTCAGCTGGACTAACTTGGCATCCGCAGCACATTCCTGGGGGCAGCAGGACCCGAAATCTTGCCCCTCTCCTTCCACTGCACCCCACAAGCCTTTCCCTGTGTGCCACGCCCCAGCCAGGGGCTAGCAGGGTGAGGAAGTGCTGCCATCTCCAGGAGCCAAGCAGTGGATACAGTGCCCAGCATCATCTCAGTACTGCCATGCTTGCCTGTGGCTGCTGCCTGTGCCTGGCAGAGGGGCCGTGGGCAGGGGTGGTCTGGCTCTGCTCCAGCACTGCCCAAGCACTGCCCCTGCCATGGGGATACCCTCACACCCTCTCTCTCCTGGCAGGAGCCTGGACCGCCTGGACTCTGTCGAGATCCTCCTACCTCCGAAGTTCCCAACCTGGGAGGAAGAATACAACCAGATCTCTGACAGTGTCAATGAGTCCAGCTGCATCAACCAGGTGAGGTGCTGAAGTGCTGACCCACTGTGCTGGCACAGCCAGCGAGGGAGGAGGCCAGTTCAAGGGAGAGGGAGCATCTTCTTCCCTCTTCAAAACAAGGCACTAGCTGTGCTCCAGGAACTGCACAGGCTCTTCCCTGGTAGCTTTACCAAAGTGTCAACGGCCAGCTCTTTAATCAGGATTCCTATTAGACCTTCCTGCAGTTTTGCCTCCTCTCACACTGCTGGTGCAGCCAAAATCCCTCTGCCACAGGTATGGTAACCCAGAGGGTGCCCCACAGGGCTGGGGGAAGCTCAGGGCTGCTCTGCATGCAGGGTCTCACTGTGTCACCTCCCAGAACCATCTGCAAGGCTGTTCAACTTTGCTGCAAGCCCCTTGTGCCCACTGGGTGGGTCCAGAGCCAGGGCCAACCTTGTCTGGTGGTGTGCAGCCTGGAACCTCACAGGGTCACCCGGGACAGTCACTCTGCTCAGCTCAGGACCTCACTCCTCATGCAGCAGACTGAACCCAGGAACAAGATGCCTGTAGCTGGGGAGGCTGTCCTGCCAGCTGGCTGGGAATGTCTCTTTTGGATATTCCTGGGCCCCATGGCAAAGGATGCCTGTGAGGTGCTGGCAGAGGGTGGCAAACCCCTTGCCACAAGGTGGGCTTATGCCCCAACCGCAACATTTGGGATGCAGTTGATGCAAAATGGGTCTAAGTTCCCACACTATGATTGTGGGATTGTTCTGGAGCTCTTGGGGCTGGGATTGCTCTGGACCTGCCTCCCAGGCTGGGAGATAACCAGTGCCAAGACGAGCCTTTGCAGAGGTCCCATGTGCTCATCTCAGCCCTTTCACTGCAGGGCAGCAATGGCTCCACAGCTTTGCCCAGTGAGCCCTGTCACCCTGGGCCTCTGTCCCATCTGTTCCTGTGTGTCTGCATGGGAACATGTGCCCACACAGCTGCTCTGTGTGTGCAGGGGGGGCCAGAGCAGCGGAGTGGGCATCAGGAGCCCTGGGGTGAGTGGGGAAAAGGGCATGTCCTGCCTGTGTTCCCATCCAGTTGTGGGGGGCTCTGAGCCCCTTGGCTGGAGTCTCCTGCTGTCCCAGAGTGGTCGGAGCCCTTGGAGGGGAGCTTGGGGGAACAGGGGCATTGCTGGGCATTCCTGTTCCCTGTGGTCAGTCCTGTCCCTTGTGCAGCAGCAGCAGCAGCAGCAATGTGCTGGGTGTCTCAGTGCACAGCACGGTCAGGACCGTCGTGTCCTCGTCCTTTGCATGGTCCATCAGTCCGTGCTGGTCTCTGCAGGAGACCGTGGGTCTGTGCTCCATCCATGTCTAGAGCTGCTCCCAGGAGCTGAGTGCAGCACCCCCATGGAGACATCAGGAGGGTCTTGGAGCTGAAGGGTCTGAGCAGCCTGTGATGTGCCAGGAGCTGCGCAGGCAGCACAGTCACACGGGGGCTGTGCCATCATGTGCATTCTGCCACTGTCCCCTGAAAACCAGGGGGTTCAGCTGCAGCTGGCTGGGATTGAGAGGCCTTCCACAAACTGCATGTCTGTTGATCCAGAATGGAGGTGGTTCATCCACCAGTGCATGCTGGTCTCATCTATCCCAGTGCCAGAGGCAGTTCCTGCCCTGCCCTCACTTTTGTGTGACCTCCAACACCTTCCTTGTGTATCTTCCCAAACGGAAATACCCCCAACTCTGACAGACAAGTCCCATCTGCTTGGTTTTGTCCCCACCCAGCTCCACCATGCAGCCCTCTGGCAGTCTGGGGATCACCAGGTGTGTCAGCACCCCCTGTCACACCAAGGGAGACGGAGCTGGTGACCCCGGTACTGCCTATACCCACCGTGAGCTATGCCGTGTGCAAGAGGGCAGGCCCATTCCCAGAGCCAAGCCTCTTCCCTCAGGTACACTTTGAACCTGGATTCTGCCTGAGAGGGATTATCCTGGGCAGGTGGTGCCAGGCAGAGCCCCGAGGGTGGAGAGGAGGAGGAAGAGGCAGCCATGCCCCCATGGGCAGCGCAGTGTCTGTCAGGGGTCTGTCCATATGCTGAGTGTGTGCCGTGGCTTTGCTCTGCTGGGGAGGCAGAACAGCTTCTGTGTGGCTTCTTCTGGCACAGGGAGACAGCAGTGAGGTGGCCAGCCCAGCCCTGCAGGCTGATGGACAGCTCCCCCCACANGTGGGCTGTGAGGTGCTGGCCAGTGCTGGGGGCTATCCAGAGGTGCTCAGTAGGAGCCACAGCCACCTTGTCCAGCTGCCCCTGTGTGCCGAGGGGTGTCCCAGCACGGTGTGTTCATGGTGTCCCCTGTGGGTATACATGGATATGGTGCACACAGCAGGCTGAATGCTCAGCAGCTTCTCCCGTGGTTGAGGTGTCCTGTGGAGCTTTGCTGTGTCCGTGCCACTGTCTGAGGGGCCTGTGTGGCCTCGCTTGGCATCTTACGAGCTCTGCAGTTTGGACTGCAAGTGTCAGCAGCAGTGGCCCGAGGGGACGGGCCCCCGCTCCCCTTGTCCTCAGTCCCTGTGCAGTGACTGTGTGAGGGGCTCCCCTGTTTTTGGCCTTTAACCTTCTCCAACTCTTTCTTCCAGATCTTTGGACCCCCCTCACTTATCCCTCAGATATTTACTCATGGAGAGCAGGTATTGTCCCACTGGCATTTCTCTCATCCTTCCTCACAGAGCTTTCTGGGGCCAGCCTGGACACCCACGGCAGGGTGTGAGGCAGGCTCTGGAGTCAGCCTGTGCCCGGGCCAGTGGCAGGAGGAGAAGGAAAAGAGGAGGCGACAGCACTCCTGACCCAGGCACTGCAAGGCAGCTGGAGAGCTTGAGTCCTGGGCCCAGCAGGGCCTTAAGGACCGTCAGATTTAGGGGGAAAGCAGATGAACTTCTTGAGCCAAACCTCGTGGAGCTCAGATGCCAATGCTGGGCAGAAACAATGTCCTTGTGTGCCAGTAGAAAAAAAGGGCCAGGAGAGATGGATGTGGGCAACAGGAGCAGTCTCAGTATCTCTCACCTATTTCAGAACGGTCTGTTCTGGGCTGGGTCTGGTTTGACCTGGCTGAGCCTCTCCCGAGACCAAGTTTGCCTAGCAGCTGCCACGGGAGAGCAAGTCAGGGCTGTGGGCAGGAGGGAGGAAGGTGGGGGCAGTGTGAGAGCTGCCCCTGCCCTGCTCACCCCTGGCCACCGCTGAGTTCTCTCCTGGCCCTCACCAGGGATGGGGCTGGGATGGATTCCAAGACCCACCCTAGGCAAGCATGGGGGCTGTCTGCCAGCCCACACCTCTCCCCTGCTGTCTCCCCATGTTGCCCCCCTGAGGAGCAAGCCTGCCCTGGCGGGGCCTCACATTGAATCTGGGGTGTCCCAGATGTGCTGGGACAGGGACCCTGGCAGAGGCTGGACTGGGATTTTGGCCACACGTGCTCTCACCAGCAGGACTGGGGGTGTTTCACAGGCCCTGCACTGGTAAGTGTCCCCTATTCCACAAGCAGGGACCCTTTCGCCTCCACGGAGGGACCCCCCTCTTCCCTCTCTCAGCAGAGAGCCCCGGGCACCCTGTGCCCCAGCAGCACTGACCACTGACTACTGACCTCTGACCATTGACCTCTGACCACTGCATCTCCTGTCCCCCGTGCCGTGAGCGGGACCACGCCGGAGTGGCTGGAAGGCGAGGAGCAGGAGGGGAGGGAGAGGAAGGGTGGCCGCAGGCAGGGGCTGACTGGGGCTGCCCCTGTCCCCGTGCAGGCACCCGAGACGGAGCTGGGGGAGCAGTACGAGCCCGTCTGCGACTCCACCTACAGCGAGGCTGAGGCGGCTGCTGCGGAGGTGCTGGACCTGCCTCTGCCCAGCTACTTCCGATCCCGGAGCCACAGCTACCTCCGCGCCATCCAGGCAGGCTGCTCCCAGGAAGACGACACGGGCTCCGTCCATTCCATCTCCCCGCCACCCATGGGCAGCCTCAGCGGCAGCAGGACCCTGCCCACCAACAGCAGTGAGTGCAGCGGCATGCAGGGGATGGGGTGCGAGGCCAGCAGGGACAGGGGACACTGCGGTCACTGCCTGAGGGGCTGTCGAGCATGTGAGGCACAGGGCTCGGGTACCTGCATGGCCAGTCGTGGTTGTTCATGACTTTTGGGGGCATGGGGGGGCTTGCTCTGTGCCCGAGAGGATGGGCAGCAGCTGGATGTGGGTGCTGGAATGGCAGACGGGTTCTGGGTGCTGTGTCAAAAGAGGTGTGACCAGCAGGTCAAGGGACGAAATTCCCCCTGCTCTACTCTTCTCTCATGAGACCCCTCCTGCAGAGCTGCCTCCAGCTCTGGGGCCCTCAACACAAGAAAGACGTGGAGCTGCTGGAGCAACTCCAGAGCATGCCGTGGAGATGCTCCAAGGGCTGGAGACAGGCTGAGGGAGGTGGGAATGTTCAACCTGGAAAAGAGAAGGCTCCAGGAAGATCTTAGAGGTTAGT
The DNA here is from genome assembly GCA_013390105.1 of Tichodroma muraria. NCBI lineage: Eukaryota > Metazoa > Chordata > Aves > Passeriformes > Sittidae > Tichodroma > Tichodroma muraria. Next base: position 89,478 of record WAAG01028379.1, on the reverse strand, counting down.
GAGGTGCTTGCACAGGCTGCTCAGAGCTGCTGTGGCTGCCCCATCCCTGGAAGTGTCCAAGGCCAGGTTGGACAGGGCTTGGAGCAACCTGGGATAGTGGAAGGTGTCCCTGCCCACAGAAGGGGTGTGCCTGGATAAGCCTTAAGGTCCTTTCAACCCAAACCATTCTGTGACTCTGTGATGACACATAGAGAGGCCCCAACATCCCTGGCTGTGGGGTACAAACAGGACTTGCACTGAGTTTCAAGGTGCTAACAAGCATTCCCAAGCCCCAGAGCCCAGCATCCCTGTGCTGAGCCATGGCAGCATTTCCATGATGCTCCAAGTCACTTGATCTGCATCACTTTGCATTATTTTCTCCAAGGCAGCCTGTGCCTTTCCCAGCTCTGCCCAGCCCTCGTGCTCTGGATGGGACTCAGGTATAGCACAAGGTGTGAGGAGCTGAGAGGTCCCATTCTGGGGATGATTTTGGGAACTGGCTAGCAAAGGTGACACCTTGGTGTTCCTGAACATGGTGGTGCCTGTACATGGTGCAAGGCAGATGCCAGAGCAGGCAGGAGGAATCCAGAACCTCCCTAGGGTTGTCTGTGGAGGCAGTATGTCCCATACCCAGGGGGATGCCGGGGTCAGGCCCAGCAGGACGGTGCCTCTCAACACTAGCTCTGGCACCAAGGGGAGTTCAGAGCAGCCTCAGCTCATCTGCTGTGGGCAAAGGTGCCAGAGCACTGGGGTGGACTGTCAGTGGGAGACAGGTACATCCCACCTCTGGGCAGAGTGGGGAGTGGGGAGGAGGCACCAGCATCCTTCCTGCCTGGCTCCAGGCCTTCCTCCACAAAGATATGGGCATGGCCGAACATCTCCCTTCTGTGGTCTGAGCTGCGATGGCATCCCAGTCTAGGTCCACAGGATGAGGCAGGAACTGGAAGAAGTCCCCTGGGAGGGATGGGCTGTTTGCTCAGCCCTGTCCCTCCTTCCTGCCACCCTCTCCACTCTGCTTCTGTCCCACACTCCTTCCACCTGGCTGGCCCTCTCCCAGCCCTTGCTGGCTCAGCACTGCTGAGCTCGGTGCTGCTACAGGTCCAGGCTGAGACCAGGCAGCAGCAGCAGGAGGCACAGCACAGAGGGGGCTTCCAAAATGCCTGGGTGCCACCTCTCTCTGACATGACCTAGCACAGTTCTGCTGGTTCCCAGAGCATCCCCCAGCCCTTCACGTTGCCTGCTGGGGTTTGGGGAGGGAAAGGGTTTCAGTGGAGGGTTGGGGAGCAGAGAGGAGCGTCTGTGGTTGTGTGTGCACAGGATGTGGGAGGAAGGAGACACATCTGGACAGCACCCACACCTCTAATCAGCCATCTGGGCTCAGCTCCCCTGCAAATCATGGAATTGTTTTGGTTGGAAAAACCCTCTAGGATCATTGAGTCCAACTGTTAACCCAGCACTGCCAAGGCCACCGCTAACCCATGTCCCCAAGTGCCACATCCACAAGTTTTTTGAACACTTCCCAGGGATGGTGACTCCACCACTGCCCTGGACAGCCTGTGCAAGTGCCTAAGCACTCTTTCCATGAAGAGTTTTCCCCAATACCCAATCTAAACCTCCCCCGGTGCAACTTCAGGCCATTTCCCCTCATCCTGCCACTTGTTATCTGGGAGAAGAGCCCTGTCCCCACCTGGCTGCGCCCTCCTGTCAGGGAATTGTAGAGAGTGAGGTCCCCCCTGAGCCTCCTTTTCTCCAGGCAGAGCACCTCAGCTCCCTCAGCTGCTCCTGGTGCTCCAGCCCCTTCCCCAGCTCTGTTTCTTTCCCTGGACATCCTCCAGCCCCTCAATGTCTTTCTTGTCATGGCGCCCAGAACTGGACACAACACTTCAGGTACCTCACCAGTGCCCAGCACAGGGGACAGTCACTGCCCTGGTCCTGCTGCCACAGCATGGCTGGTACAGGCTAGGTGTCATTGGCTTCTTGCCCACCTGTGCACACCTGGCTTATATTCAGCTGCTGTCAACCAGCATCCCCAAGGCCTTTCCTGTGCATCCCTGAAGCTCTAAGTGGCTGGTGGTTTAGGAGAGGGGCCTCCCGAGCAGCAGGTGGCAGCTTGGTGGCATCAGGCTGGACACATGGGGAGAAGTGGGTGCACTGTCACCTGCAGCTGTAATGGTCGCTCATGGCCTCTGCTCCATGCAGGGCTCTGGGATGACACCATTAAGAGCCCTCACCCAGGCACATCCCAGAGATGACTTTCTTCATCCAGCATCCATGCACCAGCCCAGAGGAATGGAGACCACCATGCTTTTTTCTGTGTAGGGACACGTCCTAAAGAGGCACCAGTAGCAGCAGTTCTGGGGCCAACACAGGCTTCTTGTTCCTTGAGGGCCGTGTGGGGGTTGGGTGCTAAAGCAGAGGGATTCAGGCACTGTCAGAGGGCAGGAGGAGGGGCATCAAGCTTCATGCAGGGTGCGAGGATCACGGGGGAGAGCCTTGACAGCTGTCACACCCCTACCATGCCAGTTCCTCCCACTAATGCCTGTGTCACCAGCACATTATAAGGCAATTAGCTCCCATTTGACGGCCAGTGAGACAGGTAATGAGCTGGCCTTGATCATCCTTAAAGCTTTGTGCCTTGCACAGCCGGAGACTCAAAAGACCCAATGGAACCTATTCCTCTAATTGCCAGGCGTGCAGTGACAGCCACTCCGGCTCCTGAGCACCACAAAGTGCTCCCCAGCCCCGGCTCCTGCTTATTAGAGGCAGCTCTGGGAATGCTTGTTTAATAGACTGCTTGCAATGCAGAGTGGAATATTTAATGTCCAGGGGAAACAGGAAGGCAGAGGTGAGCAGGCAAATACAGCAAGGAAAGCTCACACTAAGCCAGTTCTACTCAAGCTCTTCCCAGTCCTCCTTGTGCCATCTGGTAACACAACCCTTACTCAGAGCATCCTGCCCTGGGATTCAGAAGCCTGTTCCCAAAAAGCTCAGATATCCAGCTCCTTATCCTATGGTGTACAGATCTCTTGCAGGGAGGCCAGGTCTGCGTGCACCTTGTGTCCATCCATATACCAGAACTTTGCCAAGCCCAGGCTTGGCAGGAGAGTACTACCTGGGACAGATACTCCCAAAGGTCAGGACAGAACTGCTGCCCTGTCTCCCACCTGCTTCCTGTCTTCCTTGTATTGCTTTTGTTTCCCTGTTTATGACTAAATTAGAGAGCCAGCTTCCGGGGCCACGGCTGTGCTGCAGATCCTGCCCTGACCTGGGAGAAGGCAGGTGCTGGCCAAGTCCGCTGGCACTGATGCTCTTGCAGGGGCAGCAGGGTTGCGCTTAGGAGGAAGGACAAAGTGCCTGCACCCCTTATTGTACTGGCCCACTCCCCAAGGGCTGTGGGATGAGTTTCCACGGCTTCTGAGAAAGTCGTGTGGCTGCTGAGAAAGTTGTGTATCATCTTCTTCCTCCTCCTCCACCACATCCTCCTCATCTTCCTCCTCATCTTCCTCCTCCTCCTCCTTCTCCTCCTCCTCCTCCGTGTGCTGTGATCCCAGTCTCTGTGTAGGCAGGCGATTTCTGAGACATTGCACTCCTCTCAGCTGTCATGGCCTTCTCTCCTGTGTGGAGGAGCAGCAGCGATGGGAAGGCACAGGGAGCTCACACCAGCCCAGGAGTCATCACTCAGCCAAGGGTGAAGCACCACTGTGCCCCCTCGCTAATCCCATCGGCCTGAGCTAACCCTAGATGGCCTTTGGGAGGGACTGTTATCATTCCCTTCAGATTTTCTCCTTCTTTTTGACCTAGATTTCGCGTTCCAGAAATAGCTTTCTCTGACATACAAGCAGGAAAGGGATTAGAGGGAGAGCATGTGTGTGTATGTGTGTGCCAGGGAAAGATTTCTGTTTCATGCTCCATCAGTGTTTGCAGAGGAAAAAAGGGCATGCACACACGTTCTGTGATATATTCATGTGTCTGTGGGACAAGAAGAAATTCATGACAGCTGTTTCTGTCCACGTTTGCCAGTTCATTTTTCACCTCTGATCTTTCCCTTGTTATTATGGAAACTCCACCACCCCCCTGTGCCCAGCGAGCACTCCCTTTTTCCCAGGAAGCTGTGCCATGGTTACAGCCCCGCTCTCAGCTCCACCCCCAAACCCAAACCATCTCTGTCTTTATGTGCCTGGTGCTCTTTGCTGCCCGATTTCAGCACTCCCATGGGCAGCACCCAGGCTGTGGGCTCGCTGCCTGCTGCAGGCACGTGTCTGGCACGCAAAACCAGCTGCAATGGGTTTGAGCCCACAGAAATGCCCAGGTTCCCGGGAAGGGGGGAGCTGCAGCCACACTATGTGATGCTGTGCTGACACAAACAGGCACGGGGGAGGTGAGCACAGCCCCAAGGTCTGGCCAAGCCTGCCTTCTCCCAGCAGGGACCATCTACAAAGGAGTAGAAACAAAGGCAGATGACAGCATTTCCCTTTGCTGATATGGTCAGAAAGACAAGTCCTTCTTGTTGCTTGCTTTTATCAGTTTTGATAGCAGGAAAGGGAGTTGGTGCTGTCCTCGTGGCAGAGGAGAAGCCAAAGCACCAAGGGGTGCCTCAGCTCACTCAGAGCCTCTGGGAGGGCAGCACCAGGAGTCTATGCACTGTGCTGTGCTCTGCTGGTGAGGAGAGCTGGCTGGAGGGCAATGTGCCAGACACCTGAGGTCTCTCCTCAAGCCAAGGGGCCTGGTGGCATTCCCACATGCTGGCCCATCCTTGTGACCCAGGTGAGCACAGAGCTGCCCTGACACCAGACAGTTGCAGGTGCCCCTTTGTGTCCCCTCTGCCAGTGATGCTCAGTCCTTCTGTGGCTCCCCATGGCCACAGGGCTTGTGCCATCACTGGGGCAGCACCGAAGCAACCAACAACAGCCTTAGCTGAGACAGACACATATGTGCCAGGAGAGCAGGGCTGGGTGAGGTTAAGTGAGCCTCTGCAAACAGCCTGGAGCATTTTCAGGTAGTCAGTGCAGGCGAATGAGGGTTTCTTCGTGTATGTCTTGGTTTGGGTTGCTTTTCTTCTCCTTCACGCTCTCCCATTATCTTTTCCATATACTGAGCCATGACCTGGGTATTTCTGAGGGTTCAGGAAGAGATTGGCAACCCTGAACTGAAAACAAGTTTCCTTTTTCCCTTTGTAGGCAGCAGAGTGGGGAGGCCCTAGGCTGAGGGTCCCAAGGCTCAGGGCTGAAGACCAAATCGTCCTTCAGCCCCATTGTGCTGCTGCTTTCAAGAGCAGAAGCAGCAAATCCGCAGCAATTCGGTCGCTGAATGCCGAGGGCGGCGGCAGCTCAGTCCTGCCTGCGGAGCCGGCAGCACTTGAGCTCAGTGCGCTGTTTCCCATGGCACTTTGATTGCTCCTTCTGCAGACTAGCCCTTGCTGGGAGCCCAGCGAGCCATCAATAAATTGCAGCATCAAGAAGCGATGGTAATAGCGAGAGGCCGGGGCAGCACACGTTCTGCTGGCAGGGGCCTCGCAGCAGCACCACTGCTTGCACAGTCACGGCTCTGCCCAGGGCCAAGCACCATCAGTGCCCACACCATGCTGAGCTGGCAGGCACCCCCTGCCCATCTCAGGGTACACTCAGACACTCTGTACGGTGTCTGCCGTCAGACACCACACAGAGTGACTTGGGCCTCGCAGAGCTGTCCCCAGCTCCAGTCCAGGGAAGCCTTGTGCTCAGCTCTGTGTGTCAGCGCAGGATCTGAGGGATAGAGCTGGATGCTCCTGCAGCACCCAGCGTGGCTGTGCCCAGGGTGCAGACCTGGATGTCTCTGCCCAGCAGGTTCTTCCCGCAGCCTGCGTGCTGTGCCAGCCCTGCTTCCCTCCCCACCTCTATCTATCCTCCATCAGCCCTGCTCTGACAGCCCCAGGGGAGGCACAAAGCACAGCCCCAACACACCGCTCGCACCCTCTGAGTCTCCGCTCCCTCTCCCCGTGCCCAGTGGGACAGAACTCCACCAGCAAATCTGGGACCAGGGGAAAACATCCACAGGGAAAATCTCCTCGTCCCACTTGTTCCTTTTCCATGCGTTTCCCTCTGCACCGGAGGGTTCCTCTCAGCGATGCTGCAGGAGGTGCGTGGCAGCAGCGCTGCGCCCCTACACGGGGGTCCCACCGCGCCCGCTCCGAGGCTGGAGCGGCTGGAGCGGGGGGGGAAACGGGAGGGCTCTTTCAGCCAAACCCACGTTTGCGCGTAGGGGGGTCCGCGGCCGCGCTGGGGAAGATGTCACCGCGGCTGCCGCGAAAAGGAGAGAAAGCTCCCGCGTGGGATGGGAGCGGCGCCCGCTTTGTTCAGCAGCGTTCGGCTCCTTCCGCGGCAGCGGCGGTGAGGCAGCGGCTGCCGCCGCCCGTGTACCCTCTCGGCAATGACAGCGGTCCCGAGGGTCCCGTCCGGCCTCCCCGTGTCCGGCGGGGCGAAGGGACTCGCGCGGCCGTGGGAGCGCCGTGGGAGCGCCGTGG
>WAAG01028379.1:33906-82973 GCA_013390105.1 Tichodroma muraria | reverse complement strand
TCTCCGGTCCCCTCCGCCCCTCTTTGTGTCTCCCATGGCTTTGTGTCTGGAGCTCCTCAGGCAATGTGAGTGACCGCGCGAGCGGGGGGCCGAGCTGGGCCCTGCATGGCTGCGGGCGGGGTGCCGCCCCCTCCCTCCCTCCCTCTCTGCTGCCGCTGCTCCGCCGCTTGCCGGGCCCGCCGCCCCTTCCGCTTCCCACGCGCGTCCCGGGCCTCCGTGGGGGCGCGGGGCCACCCCGCTTGGCTCCGGGCTGGGCTGGGCTGGGGTGCGGGGGCGTTCCATCCTCCTCCCCCGCATGCCGCCTGTGCCGCGGGGAGCCGGGCCCGGGCGGGGGTGGGCGCTGCCCCGGTGCCAGCCCCGCTGTCCCCGTCCCCCGGGGTTCCCGCGGGGTCAGCCCAGTGCCCGGCCCGATGCTTCAGGCCCTTACGGAGTCCCTGGGTGCCGCAAGGAAGGAAGCGGTGCTTCACTAAATGCGTTCCTCGCCGGGGGACACGGGCCCTTTCTTTGGAGAGGCGTTCGGATTCTTCCTCCCCTGGAGAAGAAAAAGGAATTGTCTGGGCGAGGCACGGAGCTGAAGGCTGACATTTCGCAGCACAGCGAGCTGGCACCTCCCGGCCTGAGCTGGCTCTGAAGTCTCTTTTTTTAGCCTGGGAGAACAGGTCCTGGCTGAAGGTACCTGGTGTGGCAGCCCAGCCCCGAGACGCCCGCCGTGTACAGTAGTTGAGGCTGAATCCTTCGGGATTTAACCGCAGGTGCAACCTGGGTTTGGTATTCCTTGCAGGAGGGTGGGGATGTTACTGTTGGTTGTGAGCAGTCCGTAAATGTAGCTCTTAATTTCTACTCCAGTTGTGATTGAGAGGCTCAAAAAGGAAGATTGTTTGCAGGATACTGTTGGTAGGACTAATACTACTTATCCTGCAAAGACCTTGACCGTAGCGTGTGCAGGAAATGTCTTTTGATGGGAATGGAATTAGGACCTCTGAATCCTAGGCTGTAGCTTGTCACTTGGGGGAGGAAAAGAAGAAAAGGGAGGAAAAGAAAGCCCCACAGCATGTGGCATCGAATCCTAAAATAAATTCCAATCATGTGGGATGATAACAAGCCAGATTGCCAAGTCGTGTAAGTTGGCAGACTTGACTCCAGAGAGTCCAAATTACTTTGCTGGTAATTGCTCTTCCAACAGGCATTTGGTGCTATGAAGTTACATGTTCTTGAAGGCATAGAGAAAAGTGTAACTATTGGTCAAATTCAGTCTGTTTGGCTTTCAGGTAAGTATTGGTGTGTGTCTGTACCCTGATATTTGGAGAACGGTTATCTGCAGAATTTGTCTGTTGTTGGCAGGTGTGGAAAACCTAAAAACTCATCCTTAAGGTGCAAATGCCAAACTGTCACATGCCATTTTTGCTTCTAGCTTGCTACTTCCATCCCACTTTTGTCGTGGCAGTGTAACTTTGGGGTGCAGCTGAGGGCCCTAGGATCTGTAGTGTGGTGCTGGAAGTGTAACTGCTGTGCCCTGTGCCAGCCTGGAAAGGATAAGGAGACCCTGGGCACTAAAGGTGATAATGGAAGAACTTGGTTTCTGTGACGTGTGGGTTGTCTGCCTGTAGAAACCCATAGGATCTGGTGAAGTGCAGTGTGCTGGGAGCTCCACAGGCCCCTGTGTGGATACATAGACAGTGTCCCAGCACATGTCGTCAGCTTGTTTTGCTCACAGCTCTGTGTGTCAGTCATTGATCTGTGTGTGCAAGTTTGGATTTGGGGACACTTCTTTCTGACTGCTCAGCTCAAGGTTATTCTGCTGCTCCAGCCAGATGTATGGGAGACCTGCTGTTCCGTGAGCATGTTCTTAGCTGCGTGTGCTGCCAGAGCAAGAGAACTTTAAAAGCTTTTAATGGGTAACTAATGACCACCAGGCATTTACAAATAGCTGTGTAACAGTTCTTGTTTCCTGTATGGATTTTCTTGTTGTTTGAGCCCAGACTGGGATGGTCTGGAGTGAACTAGTCACTGGACTGTGTGAAAGTCACTGTGACACATTAATTTTTCTCATAACCTGCTTCATGCACACCTGCAGAGGGAAGCCTGCAGAGCTACGGTACAGCAGGGCTTGGTTATGCCTCTTCAGCTGATACTCTTGCTCTGTGCAACCTGCACAACAACCTCAAGTATTTTTTAATGGATTGAGGAGGCATAATTGGATTCGGAGCAGTGCAAGTTACAGGGACATATGTGAGTTGGAAGGATTAAGGCTGTGCAGGCAGGTGGCCTTGTTCAAGAAAAATCCACTTTAATTTCTGCAGTGAAAAGTTGTCAGTGTGTTTTCCATCAGAGCAGATTTAAAAGGGAGGGGAGCAGCGCTAAGTATGATTGCTGTGAAAGGCGATTAGAGTTCAGGCTGTCAGATAAAGTTCTGTGAGGCTGGAGTTGGGAATGGTGAATTTGGGTCTCTCCAGAAGAGCTCATGGAAAAATGACTTTCTTTCCCTTCTCTCCTGGTTTCCTACCTGAAGGGAAGAAGTAGGGTGCAGAATGACACCAGGGTTTGACATAAGCTGCCTTTAAACAGGCAAAAGTTAAACTATTTGCAGATAGACCAGTTTAGGAGAGAAGAAATTATTTAGCAATTCTGTCCACTTCAGTTTGTCTTATAGAATTAATTAATTGCTGGCCCTTTGGTGCAGATCAGTCCATTAAGTACCAACCTTCTCTCCCCTGGAGAAGCAAGAGGAAACAACAGCCCCACAGCTAAAGTCCTGAGCCCTGAGCTTCACTTCTGCTCTGCTGTGGTCTGGCTGGTGAATGCAAAAGGCACCATTGCAAAAGCATTTGTGATTTGATTGAAAACAGTGAGGTAAGTGCTCAGATCCATCTGCCCACATGAGTCTGGTCTCTATTTAAATGGGCAGCGTTAGGTAGGGCAGTCCCAGTGTTTACATAGCTCAATGTGGGCTGCTAGTCTGCTGTCACAGAAGGTGACAAGCATTGCTGGGGCAGTTAATGGTCTCCCAGGACTGGAGACTGCTTGATTTCCATAGAGGACAGGGCTGTGGGTTATGCACTGCCAGGCCTCTTCCCAAATTTCTCTATATCTAGGAAGACAGCTGAGTTCTGATTCTCTCCTCCTTCCGTTCTTGGTGCTGAGCTTGGTCTTGCAGTGTGAATTGCCAGTAAAGGCAGAGGGGCACCTCTGCTGGGACACAGGCAGGGTGCTTGATGCCCGCATAGGTGCTGCAGCATCCCCTGAGCAGACAGTGCATGCAGGAACTGGTTACCCCCACTGCTCTGCGGGATCTCACAGGGTGAAGTTTGTCAGTTTCTTTGGGAACACCAAGAGCATGAAACCAGTCTCTAAGGGGACTCACCCAAGCCAGGCTGTAGCTTGGTGCATCAGACAGTGCTCAAAAAGGAAACAGTGAATGTGCATAAGTTTTAAACCTTAGCACTAGTATTTACATCAAGGATGTGTTGACAGTCAATCTTGTGTATCCTATTTAGTGCTCTTCATTAAGACATCCAGGCTTCACTGTAGTGATCTTTTCTGAATCTAGTTCCAAGAGATCAAAGCTTAAGCTGCTGTTTTGTCTCTCCAGTTTGAAATTTGACCAAGAAACTTGAGTGGTGGATGTTTCAAAGGTAAATTCTTACCTGTGGTGCAGGTCTGTCAGAGCTGGAATTAAAGGGGAGATCAGAAGTTGCTTATGCCTTTCTGCTGATGTGCTGTCATAGTGCAAGGTGATGCTTGATGAAAGCTAAAAGCTATTTAAGAGTTCATAAAAGGGAATTTTTATTACAAGTTGTTTTCATAGGATTAGTCAAAATTCTAAGTATTATTTGTCTTGTTTTTTTTCTATTCTGGGAGTGGTTGAGATCTACCTGAACAGGGCCCAGCCAGGCATTTGCTGTGTGCAGGAGGGATCTCCAAGCCTAAACTTCATACCCAGAGTGGACATATCTACAGCTTCATTGAATTGGAAGTTAAAATTGGGAAGTTAAAGCGTGGATGCTGCATCCCTCTTAGGCCTTACACATAAGCCAGCTAGCTACCTGTATCTGAAGCCAGAGAAAGTGTCCCAAAGGCTTCTGTGGAATTGCACTCCTGAGGGAGTGCCTGGAACCTCCTGAAGGTCCTCATTAGGAGTTGTGTCTGTGCTTGGCTAGCAGCCTGGTCAGTGCTGCTCTGTGGAGAACAGCATGTGCAGGACAGGTCATGGGCCAACACGCTGTGTCAGGGTTCTCAGGTCACTGGAGTAGCTGTTTTTGTGGGAGCCCTCCTTTCCCTTGTTTGAACCCTGAGGCTTTTCAGTCCCTCAGCGTACCCCAAACATGAGGTCCCACGTTACAGCATTTCTGTGCAGGAACTCTTCAGGCTTTGGTGCACTCTGTGAAACAGCTGCCAGTGCTGCCAGTCCGAGATGCTGCTCCAGCAGCAGGCCCGGACTGGGAATTCTGGCCTCTCAGCACTGCTGCTCTGAACACAGCAAGCTCCCTGGCAGTGCAGGACTGCTGTAACACCCAGCCTTGTACAGCCTGGGCTGGGACTTTCCAGGGAAGAAGGTGGCTTTGGGGAGATGGGTACTGGTGGAATGGAGCTGGAGCACTTCCCCTAGTGCCTGAACTGGTGTTTAATCTGATCCCTTGGAAGTACAAGGGTGTTGGACAGTGCTTGCAGCTCCTGAGTTCGTTTCCAGATGAAGCAGCTACTTTATTTCCAAAATACTGGGTTTCAGTGATGCTTAGGTTCGCAGCATGCCAAGTGACAGACCTTGAGTGGGGAATCCTGGATGCTGGAAGCAGAGCCCTGCTCACCAGCAGCCTGCTGCCTTGGCCATAGTGCTGCTGCTTTTAGCCTTTGTGCTTGGCGCAGGTTCAGCGTCGACGTTGCTGTCACCCTGCAATCTCCTTGCTGTTGCGCTACCAGCAGTGGGGTGCCACACATTAACTTTTATCGCAGCTGCATTGAGGGCCTTGCTGGAGATGAATGCTGCAGAATACCCAGGTGCTGAGGGACTGCTGCCAGAACAGCCCTCCAAGGCCTGCTACCTCCTAGGAGTTCTCATGTGAGTCAAACACTGAACCAGGCTGACTGTGCGAGTCAGGGCTTTGGGGAAGGCAGACAAAAGGCCTGGATGGAGCTGGCGCTGCTTTCGCTGTGTCTGGGTGGCTGCTGCTGTGAATGCTGCTCCCTGTCAGCTGTCACAGCCATGTGAGAGTTTGGTGAACACTCAGCTTTGACAGTCACATATTCCCTCAGACCCACCGGGGACCTGTGTGGGGCTGCTGCCAAAAGTGTTCCCTGCGTTTTGGGTGTTCATCTGTTGGATGCTTTAATTCCTGTTTGTAGTGCATTAGGCCTGATGAAATGTTCAGGGTTAAGAAGATAGAAGGGTGAACATCTTGAGTGGCATCCTCAGGGCAGGGACCAAGGACCATCCTCTGCCTTGGATATTAGGAGGAATTTCTTCACGGAAAGGGTGGTCAGGCACTGGAAGGGCTGCCCAGGGAGATGGTGGAGTCCCCTTCCCTGGAGGTGTCCAGGGAAGGACTGGACGTGGCATTCCGTGCTCTGGGCCGATGACAAGGCGAGGATAGGTCACAGATTGGACTCGGTGGTCTCAGAGGTGTTTTCCAGCCGAAGTGATTCAGTAATTCTGTGACAGCAGGAAACGGCTGGGCCCCGGGAGCTATGGGCTGGAGCTGGGAGATGCCCATTGCTTGCTTGCGAGACGTTCTCAGAGCGGAGCACAAAGCGGCACCGGGAGTATGCTGCTCCGGGGTCGCAGCGAGAACCGGCGAGGTGGCCCCGGGCGCTGCAAGGCCGGAGGGTTCGGGTGCGGTTCCCGCTTGGCCCCGCGGCCCCGGGCGCTGCCTGCCCAGTGGCGGGCGCGCTTTGCGGCCGCCGCGCTTTGCAGCAGGGCCGTAGGGCGAGGTGAGCGCCGGCCGGGTCGGGCCGCTCCTGTGCAGGGCTGCCGGCGGCGCGCAGGGCCCGGAGAGCCGCAGAGCCCCCGGGGCACAGCGGGAGCGGGGCTGGGCCCGGGCCCGGCCGGCCTGTGCTGGGTGAGCTCCAACTCCGGCTCTAAGAGCGCCGTGTGCTCTGTCAGTGTGCGGGGACACAGCCCCAGCCTGTCACCCCAGTTGTCCAGGGAAGGGAATGGGGCACCTGGAGCAGCTGGAGGGGGGCTCAGCCTGGAGAGAAGAAGGCTCAGGGGGCACCTTATAACTCTTCACAGCTCTCTGATGGGAAGGGGCAGCCGGGGTGGGGGGATTGGGCTCTTGCTCTCAGGGAACAGCGGACTGGAGGAGGGGGCTCAGTCTTCAACTGCACCAGGGGGAGTTCAAGTTGGACATTAGGAGGAATTTCTTCACAGGAAGGATAGTCAAGCACTGGAATGGGCTACCCAAGGCAGCGGTGAAGTCAGTGTCACTGGAGGTGTTTAAGGAAAGACTGAATGTGGCCTCAGCCATGGTTTAGTTGACAAGGTGGTGTTCGGTCATAGGTTGGACTCGGTCTCAGAGGTCTTTTCCAACCTAATTGATTGTGTGACAACAGTGTGCTGTCCAAAGGGGATGGACGCACTTCCTGTCCTTTCCCCCGTTCAGGCTGTGCTCAGTCCCAGAGATAGCAATGCCCAGCTGGCACCGTCCTGCAGTGCCCAGCACATGTGGGTTGGATGCCCTGAGCTTGCTGTGGCACAGCAAAGCAGAGTCCAGGCTAAAGAGGCTGCCCCAAAAGGAGCAGAACCAGGCCAGCCATCGCTGCTGGTGGCAGCAGTAACTTTGAAGCGCTGTCTCCTGGCAGTGCTATTTGTGCGCTTACCTTTGATTTATATTTTTTTTCAACAGCTCTGAATATCTTGGGTGTTGGGGGAGGCAGCTCTAAAAATAACTTTAGACTCTGGTTATTTCCAAAGCCCTTATTTCTGTCTCTGCTTCTTTCTTTCCCTTCTACTGCTGCAAGGCCTGGTTCACACAGAAAATCATGTTTTCTGCTCTGTGCTAGTTCTTGCTCTGTTAGCAGACATGGTCTGGGTGTGGGGGTGATGGTGTGTGTGCAGGCAGCAGGTGCATGTGATTGCAGATCTGGGTGAATGAGCTGATAAAGCAGGAACACAGAGTCCAGAATGTATTAAAAAATGAACACAAACCTTTCAAAGGGTCGATCTCCACAATTTGGAAATTGGAGCCACTTGGGTACAGTTCTGCAGAAGCTGTGTGCCAAAAGGTGTCTCCTCTTTGAACCAGCTGTGTTCAGAGGTGACAGTGGCTTGAGGAAGTCCCTCCTGAGGCATGTGCCACAGGATGGCTCATCTTTAAAGGTGAATCCCAGCAAGAACCCCAGTCACTTAGTGCCTTACCTCAAGTTCTGCTGCTGCATGTGAAATGACCTCACCTGACATGCAGGGGCTTGTACAAGGGTCGTGTACAAAGACTCTCACTTGAATGGATTATAACTTAAAAATGCTTCAGCAGAGGTTGTTGAGGGCACCTGTTAAATCTAATTTATCTTAAGTCTTATGGTGTGATGCTTTTCAGCATCTTTTTTTTTTATTTTTCTAAGGTGACTCAGTTTTGGGCAACTGTGCCTCCTACCACAGAGCAGCTGCCAAGCAGATTGCTGCCCTGCCTCACATGCCATGAGTGTGCCAGTACCAGGGACCTGTGTGCTCTGCCTGCCCTGCCAGCATTGAATGCTTTGCTTCCCCATACAATTGCAGGAGAGGAGCACAACAGGGCTGCTCCCAGGAGCTGTGGGAAGCAGCATTACCCATGGAGGTTTAACCTCCAGTGTGTGCAGAGTTGCTGTGATCCAGTGGCTTTGTTGGGTGCTGCTCTCCTTGCTCCAGGTGCCCTGACTTTGTGCTGTGCCTCACATCTTCAAGCTTCCTTTCTTGGGAATTTTGTGCTCAGCTTGTTCCTGCCTGCTGCAGCTTTTAGACTTGATTGAGAAAAGAATAATATGGTGAGTGTACGGCATGTCATACGGTGTTTAAAGGGCTGAATGTATGGTCAAAGTGGAGGTGCCTCAGGCTGAGAGCCTGACTGTGGAACATTCCAAGCAGCTGCTCTCACTGGGGAATTCCTAGATCTGTGTGTTGCTTCTGGCCACTCTGGAGCAATAGAGCTGCTGCCTTATCCCTGGAACTGCAGCAAGTGCTTCCTGATCAACCTGCACCATAGGATGGGGAGTGCAGATCAGCTGGAGTCAGATTTGGCACTGTTGTAGTGTTACTGACTCTGGCTGAGACTAGTCCTGTATCATTTGTCCTGTCTCTCATTTGGAGGTTGAAAACAAAACAACGTAGATATTTGGAGGGTTGAGATCTTGTTCATATCATCCATTCCAAACCCTGAGTGTGCTTCATCCCTGAAGGTGGAGCCTTAGCTGGTGTGAGTCACTGTGGATTGGCGGCCTGGGGTTGGTTGCTTTTGTGTGTGCCCCCGCACACGTGTGTGCTAATTGTGGCAGGCTGAAAGGCACCTCAACTTGGGGGCTCTACTTGAGCTCAAGTGCTGAGCAGCCTCCTAAGCATGGGAGCAAGCTCTGGTGGAGAGGAGAACTCAGCATGAAGGGAGATGAAAAGTGATTTCTCAGATCCAGGCTGTGCTCAGAGTCCTCAGCGAACTGGGAATGCAGCTAGTGATATCATGGATTTTCCAGTCTAGAAGGGATTTTATATATATATGGTTTGGGATTCACCTAGCAAGCTAAAAGCAAGCTTTTTATTGTTACAACAATGTCCTTTTTATAACAGCTTCTCTTATTTCTGCTAATTACTATGATTCCAGCCACAAAAGCTTTCTTGTTCTAATTGGCCTCCTCCTGTTTCAATTCAGTTTCAGTTATGTTGCTGTGTCACCATGGAGACAGTCATGATGTCACGAGATGTGGCGTCACTGAAAAGTGGCTGGGATGCAATTGCTCATGTTCCCCCTCACCCTATCCACCCCAGTAATCAATAGCTGGAGCAGAAAGCAGAACACTTCAATAGACTTCAGGGAAGATACGGAGCTTTGAAATGAGCCTGAATTACAGCTGTGATTTTAAGGCTGCAGAGTGGTGGTGACAGAAAAGATCTCATATACCCTTCTTCTCAAAACTGTCTCCATCTCCTTGTGTGTTGTTGAGCTTCCTTAAATTAATGCCAGGAAGCCCTAAATGTCCAGCAGCTTCTGTGCTGCTGTACATGGGCCCTGTTGGCAAATGCTTGTGATGCTAAAACCCCAGGCACCCACTGGGTCACATCCTGAGCACAGTGCCAGGCTTCCTGCTGCTGGGCTGGGGGACAGGTACACCAAGCTTTGACAGCTCTCACAAAGCCTCTTGCCTTTCCATCACTTCTGAGACAGCTGTTTGCTCTGTGGAACGCACCCAGTGGGGTGAGCTGGGTGATAAGACCAGGAGAGCCAACACAGTCTGAGCTCAGCAGAGGTGGGGATGTAGCAGAGAATTGGGTTTATTTCATGGCTTAATTCTGCTCTTCCAAAACGATGGGAACTTCCTGTTTCTTGAAATATCATGATTTGTTACCAAAACACTGTGAGGATGTATTCTGTCCTGTACAGTCTTTGCTGTGCATTTGTCTTCAGCTTTATCTTTTTTTTTTATTTTATTTTTTTATATTTTTTATATTATATTTATATTTTTATATTTACATATTTATATTTTTTATAATTTTTTTACAAAAAAATCTAAAATTTTTTTGTAAGGAGTCTAGTTGAGAGCATGGCACAGTGTGCTCAATCCTCTGGCTTGAGCTGTAATAGCCTACTCAAATATTAACTAAGTTCCTCCTGATTAATGGGAGGCAGGGTGGTGTCAGTGCCTGGCCTGGAAAGCAGGGAGCTGATGCTTTCCAGCTATTTCTTGTTTTTCATAGAGGGCTTTGTTGTACACATCACAGAAGCTTGTTACCTGTAACTGTTCTGTTTGTAATGTTTGATGTTGGGGGATGGGCATGCAAATTTCCCCTGTTTATGGGATATCTCTGGGTGAGATTGGGGTGCTCTCCTAGTGCTGCATGCTGGTCCCACTGCTCAGCCAAGGACCTGTGCATGGCACCTGCACAGTTTGGCTGGGGCTGCTCGGAGTTGTCATCTCTCAGGGTTGACACTTCCTTGGCAAGTACATCAGCTCCCTTGAGCTTTGCTTCTTTAAGCAACCTTGTATTCAGGCAAAAAGGACAAAACTTCGTGTAATGTGGAAGCTCAAACAAGTTGACTTTTTCTGTGTGAGAGAAATTTTTGGCTGTTTTCCTGAAAAGATCAAGACTGTTTTCCAGTAGTTCTGCTGACAGACTCATCTTTTTTTTTTTTTTTTTTCAAATTTTTCTTATGGGTTGCCGGGTCTTCAGGATGAAAGGCTACAACAGCTCAGCATGATGACATAGGTTTTTTCACCTTGTCTGTTCCCTTGAAACATTGATACGTGTCATGTTTAGGAGAAAAATTACTGAAAGGCCAGTTGCATTTGAATCATGTTAATTTATAGTCCTGCTGTTTTTAAAGTAGCTGCTGTCTGGTTCAAGATGCTAAAATCTGCCTTTTAACCATCAGTGCTTAAAAAAACAGAGGGTAGGACATCATTCTTTTGTGACACTGGTCACATCTGTCCTGGTGGCTGCGAGGCCAAAGGCCAGTTGACTCCGACTTCCAGCACCCTGGTTACTGTAGAGGAGAAAACGAACTGCATGAAGGTCTGGGATTGACACTTTCTATGGCTGCAGTGGGCAGACAGAGGCTGTTCAGGAAAGGAGTTAAAAGCTCACCTACAAACTGTAGTTTGTAGTTTGTGGTTTGTAGGTGTAGCTATATTGTAGCATGTTTTCCATTTTCAGTGTGTGTAGAGAACTACATCCATGGGAAGAGTGAGATGAAGTTTCCCTTAATACAGCAAAATAATACAACTAATTCCCAAGTATTTGGAGATTTCCATTAAAGGCTATGAATAGGTTGCTTCCTGGAAGGAAACTAGTCCTTCTGTCCTTACTCATGGGCTTGTCTAAACAGTTAACCTCATCAAATTCCTTTTTTACATGAGCAAATCAGTGTGAAATGGTTTATTCTCTTAGAATAAGACTGCGTGGAGTTCCTTATCCCCCAAGTTTGAGCCTTAGAGGATTGACTGTTACCTGCTTCCCCTTACAGGGCTGCACAGACCTCCCTGGGCTGCAGTGCAAGTGTTTTACCCTTGCAAATGCATTGGGTGACATCCTTTCCCCTGTGCCAAACCCCTTCATTCAGGACCTGCAGGTTCCTCAATCCCCTCAGGTGAGCTCAGTTGGCCTCTGAAAAAGGAAAAGAAGGAAAACCTGAAGGTGCCAACCAAGGCAGGCTGAGTGCTTGAGTATAGGAACAGAAACATAAAACCGAATATTCTGCAAATTAATGTGATGTTTTGCTGAGTTCTCTGAACTTCAGACCTGTATTCAAACAAGTTTTAAAAGATGTCTTTGTGGAAGATGGTCAGGTCACCTACAGAGTGGCAAGCAATGTCCAGACTTAAAAGGGAAGAGTGAGTGGACACTGACAATTTTTACAAAATAAATGCAAAAATATACAAGATACAGGGAAATAGCATTCTTGCCTGAAAGATAAAGTAGTGAAGATTGCTACAAGTCTCACTGGGCATCTTCCCAGCACTGAAGTTTACAGCATTCTTGCAGCAGGGGCTGGTTCAGGGTTGGGACACCAAGTGCTTGTTCAGATTGCAAGTCAACAGATTGCTTGTCTCCAGGTCCTGGCTTGCAGCAGGACCTTCAAATTGTTGTGTGTGATCTCTGATAAAGGCTGTGAAACCAGAGCTGCCTGATCCTGTTGCAGCCATGGCCTTGTGTACTCATATACAGGTGATAGCTCCTGCAAGCATCATCCAGAGATGGAGATTAATGAATATGGATTTGTGCTCAAAGCAGACAGAGAGGCTGCAGAGCTGGCAGATGCTCCTAGGCAGATGAGTAGAAAAGTGAAGTTACCAAACGTGTGGAAGCCTCACATTCCCATTTGGGCAAGCTGCCACACAGAGCAGGACTTTTCCCTTGGTCTCTCTTTACCTCTTGGTAAATGGTCAGTGAGTAGCAAAAGACAAGACAGGCCTTCTGCTGCTTTGGAGAGAAATGCATTTGCTCTTTGTATTGTCTGTGCTTTTCTAAGCCCTCAGCAGAAGGAAAATACTTCAGTGAGCCAAGGTACCTGTGGCTGAGCTCTTTATCCTCACTGAGCTCTGTGTACTGATGTGGGGCAAGCACAGAGTGGGCAAGGGTAGCACTTGGCTGCTTTCAGTCTTAAAGATCTCCTTGTCCAGCCAGCGACAAACTTCAGGGCTGTGAATCACTTGTGTGTCAGTAATATTTGCATAGTTTAGGCAGACTTGCTGCACTGTGTGTTGTGCAACGCTGTGAGAAACTTCGGAGCTCGAAGGAAAACACAGCTGGCAGTGCTGTCAGACACCTCTGTGCTCCTGGTGCTGAAAACTGAGCTGACAGTTCAACTCTCTTCAGTCTGTCTGGTGCTTAATCTTCTTAGCACGGTTGCCAGAAACTTGGGAATGGTTGGTAAACTGGAAAGCCTGCACACCTGGCCACAGGGGCAGGGCAGCCTGGGCTAGTGGAAGGTGTCCCTGCCTTTGGCAGGGGGCTGGGACTGGATGGTCTTTAAGCTGGATCCCTTCTAGCCCAGATCTTTCTGGGATTGTGAGTAACCTCTAGAAGCCATAACCTATGCTTAAGCCCATGCCCAGTCCTTTGAGGTTTTCCTGGAGAAGGAATATATTCACAAGGAGGCTAGTCTGTGCTGGTTTGGGAATACCTGTGTGTGCTGTGCTGCACCATGGGCATACCTGAGCTCACCTATTCTGCACGTTCTCTCTGTGCGCTTGGCTTCAGGTTGCCAGCAGATTTCTTTATTTGAAGGGACGGTGGCTGCTGTTCAATTGGCCTCTTGTACTGAGCTTCTCTGAGCCATCCATCTGTACCACAGCTAATTCCTGCCAGACCTGGCCCTGCTCTTGGAGCGTGGTGCTTATGGCTGCCTAGATTTGGAGCTGGCCTTGTATAATGCATCGAGGTCCAGTGCACAGGCTCAGAAGGCTGCCAGTGGAGTTCTCTTGCTGGAAAGTACTGACTGCAGTTCTGAACTCTTGGTTGCAGTTTTCCTCTATCTCTAAGTGGTGAAGGCCAGAGTTGGGGTTTTCAAGTAGCTACAGTCAGAAATGTAGGAAGGAAATAGTCCAGCAGGGAGCTGCTGAAGAGGGAACTCTACATGTTCTGAGACAGAACTTTTGCGTATGGGAACTCTGGTTTTTGCACAGTTCCTGCATGTTCCAGTAACTAAAAACTGAAGGCAGAACTCCTTTTTCCTCTTGCAGGTGAGATTTATGAATAAATTTCTTAGCTGGCTTTATGATGACTCTGACTGATAAGGACAACAGATGAATTTCCTTAGTAAGGAATTTCTGATTGGAAGGTCTAATTTTTCTAGTATTGGTAAAGCAGAGTGCTTAATACATCTGAACTGCTACCTGGTATCCTGTTAGGCACCAAGTTATGAAAATCTGGGCCCATGTTCTCAAACATACAGGAAATGACTCTTCAAGTGGTATGATTCCAGCTCTGCACCTGCTCCTCAGAGTGCAGCTGCTTTACAGTGTGTGCTGGTGTTGTGGTTGTGTTCCTGGTCTTGAGGGGCAGGTGTTTGTTGCTCACCTTGGTGGGCTGCACAGAGTTCCCCACAGTGCTCACTGGCAGAAAGGGGGACAGGGATGGGTCATCTTAATGCAGGGAAACTTACACATAGTAGTTATTTGGGGATTTTTGAAGTGTGCTCTCTCTCCAGAGTTTCAGGTTATGCCTTCTGGTTTGCTCAGTTTGTCTTCCTGTTCACTGGTACCTTCAGGGAGCCAACAGGTCAACATCCCTCTGTCCAGGGGCTGCATGCTCTGAATGCTAGTGGGACATGGCAGGACAAGTCTGACTGAAACCTGCCACAGCCAGACTGAAAGCTTTCACACTGCAGAAGCAATTATTATTCCATGGCATTGCTCTTTGCACTTTATTACTCTTACACCTAACAGTAAATAAGGATTTTTCTGATCCTTACAGAGAATATATGTTGTATGTGAGAAATCTAAATGTTAAATAACTTGAGGGTTTTGAAACTCCTGACATCTGGTGTACAAAAACCAAAGCCTAAAGCACAGTGGTTCATTCTAGCAGGGGCTGCTGAATTAAACCATAAATCAGTTCTCTGCTTAGATTCCTGAGGGCATTATTCCTCTGATAACAGCCTGGATAAGGAACTTCGGAATGATTTTGCTCACAGGAGCCCCTCGCTAGCTTTAGGAAGTGCTGGTGTGGCTTCCTCTGTGTTCAGAGTGCTACATGTATCGAGGAGTTGGGGTACAGGCATCCTGGGACAGAACTGAAGGAAGAAAGGGCAGCCTGCTAATAGGAGGCTTCCAGCAATCATGTGAATTCACACCCTGTTAAAATTTCCCCTAAATCATGTTCATACTACAAAATCACAGCAGAAGTAAGCAAAGAGAAAGCTCAGACTGAAGTCCATAAGACAAATTCCAGGGGGCTTTTAGTTTAGAAGGGGGTACTCAGCCTCCCAGTCCATTCTTGACCATTCACTGAAATGCTCTGTGCACATCTGTGCCTGCAGAGCTGGCATGCAGTGGTGCTCCTGCAGAAAGTTTACCAACTTAGCGAAAACTCCCAATATAGTTGTATCAAGATGTTACCTTCAGTGCTGCCATAGCATTGAACTCTGCCCCTGGATTCTGAACAGGGAGCACTTCTGAAACACTCCAGCTGAATAGTGCTGGGGGAGACACTGTTGTGCCAGGCACGTGTCCTGCCAGACAGCAGCCTGGGAGGGTGTGCTGGATTTGGGATGTCATCCTGGTTTTCAGGACAGCTGGTACTTAACCTAACACAATACTGATATTTGTATTGTAAATTGGAATATGCTTGGGTTCCAGACATAGAGAAATCAAAAGTTACCTGGATCTTCTCTGCTTCATGAGTGGAATGTTAACAGAGCTCAGACCTGAGCCCCGCAGCTACCTGCAGTGGGGTGTGTGCCTATCTGGCACCTGGGCATGGGCAGTGACCGTTCAGCACTGACGGGTGTCAGGTGAAGCTGGGAGGAAA
Organism: Tichodroma muraria; assembly: GCA_013390105.1. Taxonomy (NCBI): domain Eukaryota; kingdom Metazoa; phylum Chordata; class Aves; order Passeriformes; family Sittidae; genus Tichodroma; species Tichodroma muraria. Next base: position 67,825 of record WAAG01028379.1, on the reverse strand, counting down.
AGGGCCCTGACTCTGCTGTTCCCAGCTCTGAGCTCTGCTGCTGTCCCTCGGCCCTGTGGCTGTGATACTCGTGTGGCAGTGCAGAGAGCAAGCACAGTTTTATGTTCTGTATTGTGCCACCCTAATCCTGGGCTACTCTTTCCATTTTCCTTTGAGCTCAGCAGATTTGACTGCGCTCCTCTATCCTTGGATCCCATCACAGGAGTGCTGGCTCTGTTACCTTGTGCAGAACACCTGTGTTGCTCCATAGTGCTGGAGCACTGACAGCACTGTGTGCCTGCTGTGAGCTGCCAGGGCAGACAGACACATCCTCCTGCAGTCAGGAGGCTGTGCCGGCATCAGTTCTGTCCCAGGGCTGGCCTGCTGTGCTGTGAGGTGACTCACTGCTGTTACACCCTCCCCCCACGAATAAGGCATTCCTGCTACTGGGAGAAGGAGGCCCAGCTTCCACCAGGCTCTAGAGCAGCTGAGTCAGATGTCTTGTCAATTAATATAATTAACAGTTAGCTGAGGAAGTATCTCCTGTAACTGTCTTGGTTGTGTCTGTAAGTGGCCAGAGTAGGAGGGGACAGTCCTGTGGTAGCCAAGGGAGGTGACACCTCACCAATTCTCCCAGGTGTGTTGCAGCAAAGCTGCTGACATTGCAGTCCATGGAAATTTCCTCATGGAGGTGATGCAAACTGCTGTGAGCTTGCAGTGAAATAACCCTGCAAGTGCTCTGCTGCTCCCTCCAAGCATACTCGCATCCATGTTCCCACAATTAGATAACTAGCCCCGCATCTGTTTACAAAGCAGTATCCAAAATAACGTGTTGCTGTTCTGTTTCTTCAACTGGGCTGTGTGTCATGGTTACAGCTAAAGAATAGAATTGAATCTCTTGCTAAAAGGGGGTTGTTTTGGTTTGGGGTATTTTTGTCTGCTCTAATGCAAAGCTGTCTTCCCCGTCTCAAGCCTTGGGCTTGTAGGTATGAAGCTTGTCTGCTGTCATCTCCTAGGCATCCTGTGTCTGCTGCATGTCTGGGACAGGAATAGAAACACTCCTGAGAACAGGATTCATTGTTGGTGTGATGGTGCTGCTGGAGGCACCAGCCATAGCATGTGGAGAATGGGCACTGTGGGAAGGGCTGGCCAAGCTGCTCTGCCTCCCTGAAAGGCCACAAGAGGCTAATCCCAGAGCAGCTGGCACCTCCAGTGGGTTTGGGATGTTCCTGGAGCAGGTGGAGCCCCACCCTGCAGCAGTGTGGGGGCCCTGTGAGGCAGTGGCTGCTGGGCAGCAGCACTTTGGGCCCCGTGTGTTTCTGGGTGCACCAGCCCACTGGGACTTAGGTCCAGGATCTGCCATATCTTCACCAGCTCTGTGCCATTGGAAACAGGAGAAGTCAGACGTGAAAATTAAAGCCTCTTATTTGTTGTTGTCCCACCTCTTTGCCTCCTGCAGTTTATCATTAGTTTATCTTCAAAAGCATTTGTGGCTGCTTTTGGCCTTAGAAAGGATGTTGGAGGATAAAGGACATTTGTTTTCTCTTGCTATCATATAGTGACAGAGTTGAGAGAAGATTTTTGTTAGGTGTATTGAGGAGGACAATTATTCCTGCAGTATGAGCTCCAGGTCTCCGGTAACCTGGGTGGCAATGGGAGTTTAAGCCCTCTCTGTTTCCAGCACTGGACTGGATTTCTCCCCACTGGATCAGTCTCTTGCAGACAGCAAGTTCACAGTGTTGGTCCTACCTGACTGCCAGAGCCCCACAGAGGAGTTGGTGTAGTCATCCTGTTCCACTGAGCTTCATCCTCAGTCAGTATCCACTGTGTCTGTCTTGAGGCTTCTGACACAGTCCAGATCCAAGAAACTTGACTGGGCGGCTCTTCCTCTGAAACTGGGCCTCTGCTATGTGTAAGCAACACCAATGTTTTCGTTGAAAGTGCTTTCTAGGAAAATGTAGCAGGAGGGATTGGATGGGTTTGTTTCCCAGTGCGGTGTCACAGTCATCAGAAGTGACCCCAAGTGCACAGTCCCTGTACAGGTGACACTGAGACCAGTGTATGTGCTGAGGGTCTGTGCCTGGATATGCTCTGTGTTTCACCCTGGAATGACAAGGGCAGAGCAGTGTCGTTCTGTCCTTCCCAGCCATGTGCCCCCACGGTGGCACCGTGTTCTTGTGTATTTTGCCATTGTCTGATGGAGGATTCCTTCTGGCAAAGAAACCCAGTAAGCGGATACTTGGGAGACCTGCTGCTTAATTCCACCCTAGTATCCCACAAGCTCAGTGCTGCTCTGGGGCTCTGTCGGTGCTCACTGTTGGGTTATTTTTGTCTGGTGGTTCTTGTTTCACAAGGCCACTTCAGGTGAAAGCACTTGCTGGACTCACCCCAAGTAGCTGACACAGTCAGTCTGTCCTGGGAGGCCACAGTAGCTGTTCTCAGCAATGCCTTTGAGCTGAACACAGCAGAGGCCGAGCTGGTGACTGCCCTGGAAAGCCCTGCATCCAAAGATTGGCATTTCACTGTTCCTAGGAATTTCATCCTCCAGCTGGTCTGGGGGTTGGACAACTGGCACGACAAGGAGTGGCTGCTTGAATGCAGTAATGCATTCCAAGTCTAAAACTGTTCCCAGGCCAAGTGTGGGGAGATGGCCAAGTGAAGGAGTAACTCCAACCTTGGTCAATCTTCGCAGTTTGGCTAGGATTTTCAGAGAAGTGTAGAGGTGAGATTTTTCCTGGAGAACTAATGGCACCATCTTTTCCTTGTTATATCAGCTGTTGGTAGTCAGGTTTTAGAAATCTTGAGCTGGTTCTCCAAAACCATTTTGACCTTGGTTGGGTGAGGAGGTGTCTGCTAGGAGCAGTTTGATTTCAACCCTCCATCTGCCCTTGCAGGAAGAACTTGCCCTGTATGCTTTGGAGCCGTAGCAGCTGCCAGAGCACTGGAACCTGGGCTGGGAGCAAGGGAAGGGATAGGTATGGACATGGCTAGAACATCACCAGCCTGCTGAACCTCTGAGTGCATTCCAAGGCTGGCACACACAGTTCTTGGGCAGGATTGTAACTCTGAAGACCTATAGCCAAAGCCCCGTAACTTCCTCTCTGGAACGTCACTTGGACTGATGTTTTCTGTTAGACTGAGTCCAGCAGAACCCACATTTTTGCTGTGGCCCCACTGTGCTTCCTGGTTAGGTCACTTTAGAACTGACAAAGGTGCCTGTTTGGAGCAGGGGCTCTGCATGTGCTCCTTGTGGCACCTGCTGTGCGTGCAGGTGCCTGAGAGCACCTGGAACATGCTGGGAGGAGAATTGAAGATGAGCAGGAAGAGGAAGCATTGTGGATAGGCTTCTTTCAAAGCTGCTCATGATCTGCTTAGAGCTCCTTGGACTATGGAATAGCTGGGCTGGTGTGTTTTCCAGCAGGCTCTGGAGGCCCTTCAGGCTCTAGGAGATGAAGTGAACACTGTTTTGTGGGTAGGTCCTGTTGCTGTGCTCGAGCAAGGAGTGGCTTCTTCCTGAGACATGTCTGGTAAGCTGTCTCTTGCAGGAACACCTTCAGAACAGTCAGTGTCTGGATCATTCTCATCACCTTTCTTAAGCCACTCCAAATCACTTGTTACCTGTCCCCTATCCTGCCATTCACCCTCTACCATCCAGTGCTGAGCCACAGATCAGGAAAAGCCAGAATGCCTCTGCTTCACCTGCTGGTTGGTACTTGGTGTTTACAGGTGAAGTCTTGGGAGGAAGCTTTTTGGAATATCATGCAGAACACCCTAAGATTTCTGAACTTGGTGTGGATGGTTTTTATTTTGTAGCTGGAGTTACAGAACTGCTAAGTTGAAAGAAGTGGAGGGAGAAGAGATCACTCATTTGGAAACAGGAATAAATACAAGCAAGGTGGGAAGTGAAGCCAAGAAGGCTTTTGGCACATGGCTTCCAAGGCAAGAAAATGGTCTGTTTCACAGTGAGCAGGTTCCTGAAAGCAGCAGGGAGTGCTCTGGTGACTAATGCTGTTGCTGGAGGCTGAAGTTTACTGATAACCGTCCTTGGAAGGCCAGGGAGTCATTGTCACAATCTGAATTCCAGACAGTGGGACAGAAGGGAGTAGGTCCCAGTGCCATGGGAACAGCATGACTAAGCCAGTGCCTTCAGCTCTGTGGCCTAAAACTGAATCTGTTCACTAGATGTGGTGAATAGAGCTGTGCTCTGGCCTCTCCCTTGTGTCCCTTTCCTAATTAAATCTCAGATCGTTGGAATAACTTCATGGCAGGTTCTGCAGGCTGGAGGGGCCGGGTGTGTGGGCAAACAGGTACTGCACCCCTGAATCCAGACCTGCTACCTGTACTTGTGGCTAAGTGGTGGTCTGGGCTCTGAACTTGAAAGCTTATGGGGACTCTTCAGGCCTGTGAACCCGGAATGTGGTGTTTTGGAGCCTGCAGGAAAAACAGACCAAGCTGTGGAGGTAAAGACTCAGTGGTGGCCAGAAGCTTTGTAGGTAACAGATATTGGAGCCTCAGACATGCTTGGAGAAGGCTCTGGGTGCACGCCTGGGGTCTGTTGTGCTCTTTGATTTCAGAGCTGGGGTTGCACAGCGGCTCTTTTGTCAATGCCTGCTCGATTCCTGAAATTAAGTATTCCAGAAAGCTGGGTTTGCTCTGGATACCCCCTCCCTTGGGGCATCCATTGTTCAGGGAGTGTTTGTGATACTTGAAATTCTTAGGCAATCAGATGTGGGGACTCTTGGCCTCTGAGAGAACAGTGTGAGCAGTGGCACTGGGGACACCTGGCTCTGCTCTTCTGTGTGCCTCTGTCACCAGGGAGGAGAGCTCTGTGCTCTGCCAGGGCCGTGGTTAGTTGAGGTGGGAGCCCTCAGCAATCCAAGCAACGAGCACAGCTTTCCTAAGCTTCCTAGCACCCTACCCAAAGGGAATAAAAGGTTGGAATATTTGCTTAATTGCCTGCTATGAGTCTGAGGACTTCCCTTCCTCTCCAGATCAGACCAGACTGCTGCAACAGCTGAACCACTGTCAAGTGTAATGCTGATGGAAAGGGAGCAGCCTGCTAGAGCCTTTTCTGTGTTTGTTCATGTGATTTTTTTTTTTTTAATCTTATGGATAATGCCATGTTAAACAATGAAATAGAATATGGAGTAGCTTTCTCTAACATGCAAAGCTTGTCCTGTGCCTCAGCCAACAGAAGTTTCCCAGCAATTTTGACTTTGATTCTTCAGTATTAGCATAATGTTGCCACATCTTGGTTTGTACATACTTAAGGGAGGAAATAGCTTCAATTGAATCTGGCTATTAAAACCTCTTGATGATTGTAGCTTTGAAGATGTAAATCTTGGGTGCTGGCTGCCTGACAGCCACTGTCCAAGTGGAAAGAATGTTTACTAAAGGCTGGAATTTTTCACTGTGAGATGAGTCCAGGCTGATGCCTTCCCATCTCCCAGGTGCAGAGACTGTTCACTGCTGTCTCCTCAGCTGCTGACACATGTGCTTTCCCTGGCCCTATGGCTACAGGGTGGGGTTTGTTTTGAGCTTACAAAGAATCCCTCGTCATCTGGGTGTGGGGAGGGTTTTTCATAATGTCCTGGGAAAACCACCTCTGCTGCTCCTGGTGGCATCACTAAATGCTTGCCCTTGCCTAAAATAGCAGAGTATCTTCCCATGAGCAAGGGAGAGTAGTAGATTTCCTGCATCAGGTAAAATTTGGGATACAGTAACTGAAACCTGTGATAAAAATCCTGACACTAAGAAAAGTGATGGAGAAATTAATTCTTACCTTGAGGAAGGTTTTGTTGGCAGTGATGGTGGCAATTTCTCAGAATTTTAGGTAGGCTACAGAACTTGTTGGTTGCTTGTGTTCTCGAGGGTGGAGCAATTCCCTGGGAGCCCCATTTGTGCTGGGGAACTCGGTGATTGCTGCCATCAGCACAGGCCTGTTCCTGTTAGGCTCTGTGCTGACAAGCTGCTGGCTGCCATCAGTGTTTTCAGCACCCTCTTGGCTAGCTCTTCTGTGAACACTGTTTAGTGGCACACTTAAAATGATGGTAACCCCTCCACCCTGCTTCCAGGACTGTCCATAAGTGGGCATCTGCCAATGATGCCTCAGCAACTGGGTAGTGTTTGCGAAACCTTCTATGGACCACACCGTGGACTTGGTTGTCCCAAAGCTTTGGGTGTGATTCTGCTGTAGAGGAGCAACTCCTGTTACTGGAGCTGTCAAAAAGTCCTGGGCAAACTGGTTCCTGGTGGAATGAGGGGAGGTCCCTGGGCTGAGAGGGAGGCATGTGGGTAGTCCTACAGAGTCACAGTGCTGTTTTGCCATGCTGGACTGACACCCTCACCTCTTTCTGACATGGCAAGACTTGAGTTATTGCACTTACTGTTGTGCTCAGGCTGCATCCCACTGCCTGTACATGCAGAACTTGAGATGTGTCTCCCGTGACATGTGAGCAAATGCTTGAGAATGACTGGATTTGGGGCTTCAGCAATCAGCATAACCTAAAATAGCCAGTTTGAGATGCTGAGCTCTGACATAGATAAGAAGAGATTCGGTTTGCCATGGTTTCCAGCCGTTTCTGGCCATATGGATTTTGACTGGCTGTGACTTTGAGGTGGTGTGTTGAGATTCCCTGGACTTCTGCAGTGGCAGGGAAGCGAGTTAAAAGCATCCACATATGCCATCCTCCAAGTGATGTGGCAGTGCATGAAGTGAAGTGATACTGAAGGGAGAGGATATTTCATGGAGTGCATCCATGAAATATCCTCTGGATATTTCATGGTGGAACTTACTTCTGCAGGAGATTCTAGAAACTGCTAGCTTGGAGGAAAACCAAAAAGACCTCCCTGAATACGCTAAATTTGGATGATTAATGCTAATACCCTTGATGCACTTAGGAGTGGCTGTAGTAGTGGATGTATGGAGGATTTGCCATTATTCCTTACATGTCTCCTACCAAAGCATCCCCTCTTCCCTGCAGTTTGCTGGGATAACATCCCATGTGGAGGAGGGATAGGGGAGCAGCCTGTGACCTGGTGGTGCTGGCTAATTCCTGTCTGGTTCACGTTTATGCCCTAATTCCATGTCTGTGCTGGATAACCCTGAGCAAACCTGGCAGAAAGGGCAGCATTAAACAGGGAGTGAGACGCAGGGACTGGTCACTGCTATGGGACAGGAATTCTGTGGCACCCAGTTCCCTTCCCCTCTCAGCCTGTTATCCATGGTCTGGCATGTCCCGTGCCTCTCTCCTAGAGACCCTCGGGGCTGCAGAGCCCAAACCAGCCCAGACACAAAGCTGCAGAGTGCATTTGGCAAAACAGACCCTGCAGTCCCAGAGCAGCAGAATCAACATTTTGGGACTGCCATAGTCAGTGTTTCAAAGCAAGGAGGAGTGGGACCTGCCTGCAATAAGTGTCACACTTGAGAAATACTCTCTTGAATGCAAATCTCTACATATCTTCCGTTGTCTTTTCCCTCTGCTGTTGTGCTAGCAGGTCCCTCTTGTCTCTGACCTGGTGGCTGATGGTGTTAGAGCTGCCCTGGGCACTCTGTGGTTGTGCTACTGTGCTGACCACCTGTGTGTGTGGTCGAGTCCAGTGGACACTTCCTTGTGCTGCTGCTGAGCTTTATTTGCCACATCTGGGTGAGATGCTGCAGGCACAGGTCACATCTCCATCAGGAAGATGAAGTGGATGATGCTTCAGTGTATCAGCAGAAAGGATTGCTCCTCTTGTAGCAGCACCTTTCAGCACAGCTTGTCTGAGGAGCTTTTGGCTGATAAGTTGTCACTAAGCTGTGGTCCATGTAGTTCTGAAGTGATCCTGGTGTCTCTTGGAGCCCTGGGAGTGGAGGGTGCTGAGCTGCCGGGCAGAGTCTGTGTGCTCCAGTCTGTCCAGTCTTGCATTCTCTTACCTGCCACTGGCTGCAGAAAAGTCCATGTGGCCTGTTCCAATGCCAGGGGCTGGTGGAAGTGCCTGCTCTCTCTAGAAATCCTCTGTGGCATGGATGGTTTGGAGCTGAGCCCCATCCTGAAAGCCCTCTGAAGAGGACTGGCTGTTCTGTGCAGATGTGTAGGCAAGGTATTTGCAGGGCTTCCTTGCCTTCTTTAGAGACAGGAAAAGCAGAAATGTGGGTGCTCCGTGTTCCCTATTCCCATGTTCCAGTTTCTGTGTGTGCAGAAAGGTTTTCCCCTCCATCCTGGCATCCCCACTGTGCTGCAGCCAGGGACTTGCTTCTTCCCCCTGTGCCTGCCATGGCTCAGGCCAGGGTCAGAGCCTTCTGGAGCTAGGAGTGAGGAAGAGGAGTCTGTAGCAAACGGGCTGCTGGGTGATGCAGCAAGTCCTGGGTCTCACGATTTGGTGGCTCTTAAGCACTGTGCAACCCCATTTCTGCATCCTCTGCACAAAGGCCAGCAGGGAGAAGTGGTGTAGCCTTAAAGCCCAGCTGGGCTCCTGTTGCTCAGAGCTTTCTACTCTACAAAACCTGCCATGAGATTAGAATTCCACTGGCTCTTCTCCCACGGCCTCTGCTCACCATCCTGTGCTTGCAAGGTGCATGTGCCCATGGGTCTGGCTGGGGGAGGGGCTGTGCGTGGCCACCAGGATCGAGCTTCAGGCCTGCCTGGCTGGGCTTTGAGCTTCTGGCAGCCCTAGTTGAGCTAGAGGAGCCAGGCAGGATCTGGCAGCAGGAGGAATTGGTGGTGATTTCCTTGTGCCCACCTGGCAGGACAGCCCAGGTGCTGCTGGGGACTCTGGTGCTGCACTCCTGGTGCAGGGTCCTGGGCTGGGTGAACACCAGGAGTGTGGCAGTTGATCAGACATCCCAGGGCTCTGTGAGCTTGGGCTTCCACTATCTCTGCTGCTTCACCTCTTCCGTGTGAACAAGTATCAGCCCTCGTTAGTGAGGGTTTTTGAGGGGATAAGCACATCCTGAGTCCCAGCACAGAGCAAAGGAGCACTGAACTGATGGACCATCCCTTCAGTCCAGCGCCTCTGTGGAAGAAATGTGTGCCAGCACTAAATGGGCCCTGGGCTGGCAAGGCGTCCTGTCTCTGGGGATCAGATATCCCCACCCATCAGAGATGCAGTTCTGCTCCTCCTGGGACCAGGCTCATGGCTTTTTTCTTCCCAGTCGGTGACTTCTTGAGGCAGGATGGTTGGGCTTGGGGGCCTTGTTGGTTGTTAATGAATTAACCCCTGGGGCAGGGAGAGGCAGGGAATGCTCCTTTCGGCTGCTGCCCTGTGCTGGCTGGCTTGGAGACCTGTCTGAGCCCCCAGGACAGAAGGACACTTGCTGGATGAGTGGCTGGAGCAGGGTGGAGCTGCTCATCGTAGCTTCAACTTGCTTAAAAACCCCTGACAATCGCTTTGGGGAGGGTGGGGAGAAATCACAGTGTCTTGTCTAGCACACACAGCAGTCCCAGTGTCAGCTGCTGCAGCAGGGTTTGGGAGTGCCTGTGGCTGTCGTCCCCTACAGCATCTGCTCTGTCCCTGCTGACTCTGCAGCAGGCTGTGCTTAAAGGAGGGATGGCCAGATCTGTCAGGAGTTAGCAGCGTGAGGTACCCTGTTCTTAACCCCCAGCATTCTTGGGGGGTGTCTTCTGTTGCTTCATGCCTCCTTTTAAGTGTGTGACCTTCTACAAGTGGCTTTTAAAAAAAAAAAAAAAAGCAACCTGCCTTGCCTTCCCAGTGTAATAGTTATCAGTGTATCAGTGCTTATTATCATTTCTGTGCACAGGAATTCCAAACTGGAGCATCTCCATGATGCTTGAACTTCGGGTACCTTGAAAAATCCAAAGTCCCTCATGTAAAGAGTTCACAGCCCTCAGCCTTTCCTTCTCTGAGGAAGAATGTTCCCTCCCAAAGTGCAGGGACTGGGTCTGTCATTAGATCTGGCTGCTGGGGCTCATGCAGCCCTGAGTGCCCCTGTGCCTGTCCTGGGCATCCCTGGACAACCCTGCATGGTGGCTCTGAGGTAACCAGGGCTGCAGCTCTCACTAAGAGCCTCCCAGTCACAGTTAATCAGACACAGATGGTTGTCTAGAGCATTTTGTGGTGCGTTTCTGGATGAGAGGTCTACTCTTAGTCTGCAAACCCACAGCTGATGTTCAGAGGGAGCTTTTGCTTCTGCATTTGCTTCTAACTGCAACATTTGAGAGATGCTCCCTTGAGTTTGAGGTTCTTTTTCTGCAGAATATGCAGACGTATCATATATACGTCAAGTTCTTTCATTTCAGTGATACGCAGGAACATGTTGTACTTGGCAGTGGTCAGGCAAGTGCAGGGCAGTCCCTTTTTTCCTAACACCAAGTACCAGATGGATACATGGGTGGTAAAATACTATCCTGCCTGCAGAGCCTTTGTGGTGTACAGGAGTGCTGTGGCCAGGGTGTGCTGGATCTGAACAGGAGCAGGGGGTAACAAATCTCTCACAGCTGTGGGTATGTGCTCACTGCTCCAGCACGTGGGAGTGTCTCCCAGCTGGGCAGCAGAGACCTACTGGCACAGGTCTGTTGATGCTGTGACAGCCTCTCTGGCTGCTTAGGGAGGCCTTTGAGGAGGGCATTTGCTTAAAGCGAAGAAGTTATTTTGTTGTGTAAGAAAATGCCAGATTGCTGAAATGCAGTCTGCAGACCAGGTACCAGCTGTGCCAAGGGGGAGCTGCAGTGTGGGGCTGGATGGAGGCTGCTCCCAGAGGAGCCTCTGTGGGAGCAATGGTACTCAGGAAGGGCATCTCCCCTCTCTGTGCTTATCTCAGAAGTGAATTGATGCTGTTCAGGGGGGAATAGCCACTTCCCATGGGTCAGGAAAAGTGATTGGGGTGTAATTCTGAGGGCTGCTCATCTGCTGTAGCTGCTGGTGGGAACAGCTGCAGTGGTTGGAGTGACACTCCTGCCTTGCAGTGTCAGGGTGTGACCCCAGCCTGCTGCCTCTCTCCTTGGACCCTCTCCTTGGTCCTTGCTGCAGACCCTCCTGCCCGTTGCTGTGCTCCCTGACACTTCTGGGGTGTTCCTGATTCTGCCTGGAGTCCCTGGGGGGTAAGAGTGTCCCAGGGCCTGGCTCTCTGTCCTGGGACCAAGAGAATTATATGGTGGGAGAAGTGACAAGCCTGCAGTGGTCCCCTTGTCCTAGCTGCCATTCCAGCCATGTCCAAGCATGGCTGCTCTGCCTGAGCCATGCTGGGGCTGAAAGCTGAGGATGGGGAGTGTTGAATTTTGCCTTTGCCCTCCTTCAGAAGTACTCAAGTTGGTTTGGGTGTCTGGGCTGGATTTATGCAGGGCTGTCACAACAGGTGAGAGGGCTCTTCCCTGGTACTGCTGCCTGGAAGGAGCTCCTGGGGAATTCTCTGTCCTCTGACTCACAAGCACAGCCTGGCTTGTGTGTGAGCTCTGTGTCAAGCAGAGGCAGCTGGTGAAGCATTCAGGGTATTCCTCAGGATCATCTGAGAGTTAAAGCTCTACTGGGCTGGTCGCTCTGCAGGGCTCCATGGGCACCACCATGGAGGTGACACGTGGTTTGGGCTGTGCTCTGAGGAGCCGCTTGTGCCAGGATGCTGCTGCTGTTGGGGTCACCCTGCAGCTGGGAGTGAGGACTGGCAGGAGAGCCCATGGCCCTTCCCTGGCTCCCACAGCCCACTCGTGTGTGTCTCTTACCTCTGTGTAGTAGCGAGGTGAGATTTTCAGTTTTTCAAAGATTACTTCTGAGATTTACAAAGGGGAAGCACTGAGGCAAGGAGGTATTTATAGTATTTCCATAAACTGCCTCACTGAACAAATGCAGTCACTTGACTTTGCTTTCTGGGAGTTGTTTGTTTAATCGCTATAAGACTTCTTTTAAATCTCCTCCAGCACACTGAAGACAGTCATTCAGTCAGAGCAAGAGGTGGCATCTTGACAGGCATTTCCCATCATGTCTAGATGGAAATATATGGGAGCCATGTGACTTTTCACATGGGCAAATAGTGATAGGACAAGAAGAAATTGTTTTAAAGAGGAGAGATTTAGATTAGATATTAGTAAAAAGATCATCCCTGTCAGGGTGGGGAGGCTCTGGCGCAGGTTGCCCAGAGCAGCTGTGGCTGCCCCTGGATCCCTGAAAGTGTTCAAGGCCAGGCTGGACAAGATTTGGATTAACTTCGGGTAGTGGAAGGTGTCCCTGCCCCTGGCAGGGGTAGGAAAAAGATGAGCTTTAAGGTCCCTCCAACCCAAGCCTCTGTGATTTCTGACTTATATTGTTTTCCTGTTGACTAACAAAATTTGAGTAAGTTTCTCAGCAGTGCCTCTAACTGGTGCAGGTATCTTGACCTTCAGTGTACAGAAGGAGAAAAATCAGGTCTGATGTGATTGTTGTGAACCATAAAATCAATGTGTCTGTATTGTCTTTGGTACGAATTGTCACTGGGGCTCATTTTCACTTGGACTCTCTACAAATAAAACATCCTACAGTTTGTTACAGCTCCAACCTTGAAGTGTTCCTCAAGCTGATGAAAATCAGAGGTCAGGTCACTTGGAATGCAGCTGTTCCAGTTCCCCTTGCTATTGGAAACTGCCTCCCAAAGCAGCTCCTTCCAGCCGGGAGACCCTGTGGCAAAGGCCAGCCCAAAGCCCTGCAGCTGTAATCTCCAAGGGGAAAATGCCACTGATGCATTATGCTGCAAGATTATTCTATGGTTGTTTTATTTAAAAGGCAAATGAGCTTGCCTTGTAGGAGAGTTTATTTCAGAGTGTTTTGCTTTATGTGTGAGGAAATGAGGTTGTTCTTCCAGCCCTTGCCGTGGGGAAAGGGGGATTTCATGGAGCAGGACAGGGATAGCAGCCAGCCCTGATGTTTGAGGGCAGTGGAACTTACCTCCACAGCTGACTGTGGCTGGGGGTCTTTGAGGTGATTTAACAAAAATAAGGATGGTTTTAGTAGGTCTTTGAAGTTCCTGGAATGATTGGAAATGTCGACAGGCTGTATTGGATCAGCTATAGCAGCAGAACAGTGGCACTTGAGGGCAATTGTGGTGCTTAAATCTGACCCCAAATACTTTGGCTGTGCTCCTGGTGGTGCTGCCAGGTACTGAGCAGGTACCAGCCTGGTGGGGTGGGAACAGGGGCTGGGTTTCACATTCTCTTACGACTCTGCTTTTAGTCTTCCAAGAAGCAAATGCCTCTAGAAGGAGAGGGAGAGGATCTCAGCATGCCCAGCTGTTTTTTGAGGGTCCAGAGGACTCTTCAGTATAAGGCTCTGCAGACAGCTCCTCTGCCCAGGGCTGCATCCTTGGGGATTGCCTGAGCCCCTGAGGGCAGATGCAAGGTGCTAATTTGGAAATATGCTGCTTTCTAAAAGTAATTACAGAAGAAAAACTATAAACAAACATCCTCCTCCCCAAAATCAATCATCCACAGCATGCTGTGAATTCCAGCTGCTTGCTGAAATAAGCCTTAGAAGATCCTGTGAGCAAGAAGAGCCTAGTGCTGCAAAACTTGAAGTTTAAGCATGACTTCTATGTTCTCCTGTTGTTCCACACCTTTTTGGAGCAGGGATGATGTTCCCAAGCAAACTGAGCTGATGGTCCTGCAGAGTGAGCTCCTGCTCCAGTGCCCACAGGAATTGTAGTTCCACATTGCGGCACAAGCTGATTTTAAAATATAAGGCTGTGACCTCAGCAAGTCCAGAGGAGATCCATGCCTGCTGAGCTGTAGCCCTTCGGAGGGGTAAATGAGCAACTGGAATGCTCCTGACTGGTGGAATTGGCCTCAGAATGCTGCCTGCTTTGCCTATGCAAACACTGGGATGTTCTTGTCTTCAAGATTTGTCTCCTCCCACAGATGCAGGAAGTGCTGAACCTTAGTTCAGTGTTGTGTTGAGGGCCAAGGACAGTTCTGGGTGGGCTTGCTTCAGCTTTGGCTTTTGAAGCCTGTTCTAAGGTATGGTTTCTGAGTTTGCTGGGCAGTCAGAAGTCCTGTATTATGTTTGCAGAAGGCTTCAGTGGGGTTAATTTGCAGTTGCACTAACTAATGCATCCCCAGTTCTTCAGAGCTCTTGATCCTTTTGTGTTTGTCATTTGCAATGTTATTTAGAGTCTTAGACTTAATTTTGTAGCTCAGGTAGTGAACCCTTTGAGCGCAGATACATGAACAGGGGTGTGTTTTGTTGGTCCTGGGTCTTTCCAGCAAAGCCTGTGCTGCTCTTCAGCCAAGCCAGGTGACACAAAGGGATCCCAGAAGCATGGCAAGAGGATACGATGATTTCCCTCTTTAACAGAGCAGCACAAACAATGTTTGTGCTCTCTGTTGGTAAGTGGACAATGACTTTGGGCCTGGCTTTACTGACCCTGGACACCACTGATCTGCCCCAGACGCTCTGTGCTGCTGTGCCCTCCCCTTGTTCTGCTTGGCCGAGCTGTTCGATGTCAAATAGCCATAAATTTTCTTTCCCCAGTCCCAGCTCTGGTAGTGTCCACAGCAGCTGGGGAGCTGGGCTGAGCTCACGGTGACCATGCCAGCCAAGCCACCAAGGGCTGTGGCCAGTCCAACTCCAAGCAGGACACTGTCACAGGGGTTGTGGGTAGCAGGGCACCCTGGGCACTGTCCCTGGAGAAGAGCAGGGGCCATGTGGAGGGATTTAACTGTAGGGACATGTCACATGCTGTCACCTCCCAGTTGGGGTGGCTCTGGCTTGCCCTGGCCAGTGGCCACTGTAGCCCTGGTGCAGTAACAGGAGTAACCTGTTGTTTGGCGGTGTAGGCACAGCTGATCCAGGGGTGCCTGTGCCATGGCTCTGGTCAGGCTGCTCCTACACTGCCCCATTGGGATGAGCTGTGTGAGTTAGGCCGTGAGACTGGGCCAAGGACTTGCTGTTGGAGATGATGCTCCACGTTAGGTAGCTTTGGCAGGGGCACTGTGGTCACCCTTCGTCCATGTGAGTCAGAGAGTGATGGGTGGTGGGATGGGTCCTGCTCTCCTGCTGTCAGGACACTGCTCAGTTTGTGCTGGACTTGGTGCAGTGGCCTGAGGGAACTGGGATGCATTTTGTGCTTTCCGAGCTGCTGTGCAGATCCAGGCTGGAGGCAGCTGGGTTGGCAGCCCTGCACAGGCCTCTCACTTCTCCTCTGCTAGCACAGCACCATTAGCGTGCTGCTTGGCATCTCTGGGCACAGAAGTGCTGCTGGAAACACAGATCTCCTCCTCTGTAATTCCTCTCTTTTAGTTCCTCCTTTGAAGTGGAGCTTTAGCTCTTAATAAGGTAAGTAGCAAGATGTTAAGTACAGGCATGTCTACATTCTGTCAGTAAGGCTCATGGGCAGCTCTGTGACTGCCCCACAGGGAATGTGGCTCCCAGGGATGCTCCTAACTGGCTCTAGTTCCGTTGGAAATAGTGAGGCAGCTGTGTGGGGAGTAACTGCAGATCTCTGGGATTAAGGAGGCTGCTGGCAAGGGCTGGGATATGTTGTAGAGTGCAGGGGAAAAGCAGTTTGGGATTGCACAGGACTTAATAGGAGGAACCAGAGGTAGGATAAGAAAGGGAGTCCGGTGACTTGGGGAGGACCGAGAGTACAGGGATAGGGGGATAAAGGGGGTCAGGAAGGTGGCTGGGCAGTGCGATTGGCCATGGGCTGCCCAGTGCAGTCTCTCTTGGCTGCACAGCAGCTGAAGTGGGACTGTGGCTTGTGTATCCTGGGCAGACTTGAGAGCCTAAACATGGCTGCTGCAGCATCCACGTGGATTTTACATGTATTTTACATGTATTTTCACTGTTGCACTTCCATCCTGTCCAGCCAGAGACAGGAGCAGGTTGAGGCTGTGGCTGCTGTCCTGGTTCGTATGGCCAGCCATGTATATATCCCTGCAACTGGGATATGTATGTTCTGTGTCTGCTGGGCACATGTCTCCAGCCTTGCTGCCACTTGGATTTGGGGCTGTGGAGTAGCAGCCTCACCATTCTTGGGCTGTTGCATCCACACAATGTCTTTTCCTCTGGTGTGGAGCATCTGGGCTTGTCAGGGGCTTCAAATGTGTGTTCCTGCCATCAACATCTAACAAATTTTATGACTTCTTTCCATTTTTATAGGAAAAACCGTCACCCTGATCCACACATTGAATCTTGTCAACTGATGGGACAAAGAGCTGAGACACTTGGCTGTACTAGGACACTAAAACATAGGGTTTAGCCAAAGAATATTTCCCCACTGTGGAGGCTTACACCTGACAAACCCTCTAGCATTCTTAGGTGGCTTTTCTGTCCCTCTTCTCCATTTCCAGATTTCCACACATCATGGTATTCCTTTTAACTTCTTTTGCAAGCTAGCTCTGGCGCTGCCTTCGCTTCCCCTATGCTTTGGTGTGGGTCCCCGGCGTGAGCTGCTGCCTGAGGGCTGGTTCTGCACCTCTGCCTCCAGCTGTTGCCTGGAGGCTCCTCTCGGATGTCGTGACTGACCTGCTGTTTCTCTCTCTTCCGCTTTATCTCTTTCCCTCCAACCTGTCTGCTGCGTTCTCTGTTCTCCCTCCCTCCATCCCTGCAGGTTCATCATGCCTAGTGACATATAAAAAGACTCCACCTCCCGTCCCACCTCGGACCACGTCCAAGCCGTTCATCTCTGTCACTGTGCAGAGCAGCACTGAATCGGCGCAGGACACTTACCTGGACAGCCAGGACCACAAGAGTGAGGTCACCAGCCAGTCGGGGCTCAGCAACTCCTCAGACAGCTTGGACAGTACCAGGACGCCCAGCGTGACCAGGGGCAGCGTCGTGACTCCGGCCAGAGACACTCCAGAGTTACCTCAGAAAAATGCAACTTTGAAAAGTGACAAAGGGACTCTAACTAACGAAGAGCCTAAAGTGGAGAATATCCCCAAAAGAAAGCTATCGTCTATAGGAATACAAGTATGGAATAGTTTGTTCTCCTTTGTCCCAAGGAATGTCCTTGCCCCATCCATTTAGTGTGTGCCTTTTCTGGGACCAGGTGGGCATCTGAGCTCACTTAGAATAGCAAGAGATACTCACTGCCTTGTCAGAATAACTGCCTGTGTTCCCACGGTGAGAGACAGCAGCACTTTCCCTTAAGAGCCCAGAAAGGACTAAGCTCTTTTAGTACAAATTTAAAATGTTTTCTAGAATGGAGGGGCCGTGTTAACTCTGCGAGTCCCTCTGAAGAGGCCTTTTACTGCTGGTCTGCCTGTGCCCTGTACTCTCTATTGTTTCCCATCAGTCTGCTCCTTGTCTATCATGGTTCTAGGGACAATCCTCCCCTGAGAGGTGGGTCCTTCTGCTTGATGTCCATGTGGGAAGGGCTTCTGCAGTGCCAAATGGTCCCAGGGCTGCAGGCAGGAGGGAGCGATTCCTTGCTGCCCAGTGTTCAAAGCAGGTTGGTGCTTCCCTTGCTGGAAGCATTTAACTGTGGGAATCGATGGAAATGAGCTGTTGATAACACAGTGAAATGAGAACCCAGTCAGTAGTGTAAATGCGTGCTTTAGTAAGCAAAATGCATCCTCTGGGGCTGTGTCCTCTCCTGGGACAGGTTTCTCAGTTACAGGTGTTTGTGAGCTCTGGTTCTGTCCCAGGTGCTGGTTACCAGCAGAGGGGAACTTGGGCAGCTCCAAGTGCAGGATATGAGCTTTGAGCTGCTTTGTGTGCTGAACAAGTTCTCCATCAGCTTACAGCAAGGCCAGCTCAGTACGGGTGACAGTGAAAGGCCTCTCTGCAAGGCTGGTGGGACAGAAGACCTGAAATGGCAGTGAAGGAAGAGAAATGCACTGGAGAGGCTGACTGCCTTCCTCTGCTTTTCCTTTTCTGATCTGGTTCCTAAGTCACCTGGATTTCTTTCCTAAAACCTTCTAACCCTCTTATCCAGAGCCATGGAGGGTGTCAATCCCTGAGAGAGAGGCTTTGCTGTCAGTCTCAATCACTTTGCTGTCCTCCCTTGAATGCTCTGGTTCCTGGCTATGTGGGATGCCACAGGCACGGGGACATAGCCCCAGCCATGCAGAGCCCAGGGCTGCTGGCACAGGTGGTGGCAGCAGCCTGGCAGGACACAGCCCTGGTCCTGAGGTGGGAGCAGAGCTGAGCAGTAGCCTTGTGCCTGTCCTTAGCCAGCCCTCCCGTGTGGTGTCAGTGTGCTCTGTATGTGCACACTCCTGGTCTACTAATGTGGATTCCAGCTGCAAGTTCTTGTGTCTGGTTTTGTCTGTATTTTTTTTTTGTTCAATAAGGTTGACTGCCTTCAGCCAGTGGCAAAAGAGGAGCCTCCTCCACCAGCCACCAAATTCCAGTCCATCGGGGTACAGGTAGAGGACGAGTGGCGGTAAGTGAGACACAACTTGTGCAGTTCCCTTTTATTTTAAATTGTGCCTCCCCTACTTGTGCTTAGACCTTCTTCCCTGCTTTGTGCCAGTGAGTGGTGTTGAATGGGGCCCACAGAGAGCTCTTCCTCCACAGCACACGCCCGCTGCAAAAAGCACTTGTTCTCTAACAGGCAAATCAATGGGAGCTTGAAATTAAATAAAAAATTAAAAAATTCCAAGCTGTAATTATAGATATGCGTCAGCCCTCTTGTCTGAACGGCCGATTGCAGTAAGCAGGCAACCTTATAATTCTGTCTGTCTTAGTGTGTGGTGTGTCTGTGTGTGAGGAGGGGCAGGGAGAGGCTCTGCTGTGGCCATGGATTTTGCTGTCGGTGTGGAAGGCTGGCCAGGCTAAGCTCTGCTATTGAGTGATGGCTTTTGATCCCTGCAGAAACAGCCACTCTCGCAGCATGTCCTCCAAACAGGACACAGACTCCGACACGCAGGAGCCAAATAACTCCAACTGTAGATCGTCTGAGAGAAGCCTCGCTGAGTGCCCCCAGCACAACAACTCTGTTGGTGTTGATGCCTCCACCAGGCAACCAGCCAAGCCCTCACAGATTAAGAGAAACCTCTCCTATGGAGAAAACAACGACCCAGCCCTGGAGCCTTCTTCTCTCCCTCCTCCTGACCCCTGGCTCGAGAGCTCCTCCACGTCGCCATCGGAGCCCACACAGCCGGGGCCCTGCCGGCGAGACGGCTTCTGGTTCCTGAAGCTGCTGCAGGCAGAGACCGAGCGCCTGGAGGGCTGGTGCCGCCAGATGGACCAGGAGACCAAAGAGAACAATCTTTCTGAGGAAGGTGGGTGTGGGCAGCAGCCCAGCAGCTCCTCCGTCGAGAAGGAGTTGAGGCTGAGTATTGGGTCAGTTAAATTGTGGCTGCCCCATCCTTGGAATTTCCCAAGGCCAGGCTGGACAATGCTTGGAGCAGCCTGGTCTAGTGAAAGGTGTCCCTTTCCGTAGAATGAGATGAGCTCTAAGGTCTCTTCCCTCCCAAACCATTCTGGGGTTCTGTGAAATTGCTGACAGCCCACAGAGCCAGAGGATATGAGGATGGGATAAGGAATGCTTTTTCCTTGGAAAAGGCAACGTAGCTTCCCATAGCAAATGGGGTACAGTGTAATGCTGTGATGCAGCATAAAAGATGTACAGGGGTTGGTGCAGCTTCTGACCTTTCAAAACTGCTAAAAGCTTAAATGGATTTAATCTTAGAAAAAGGTTAAATGGAAAGAGCTTTCAGGGAGGCTGTGGGATCTCTCCCTGCCTCACCCATTATTCTCAAACAGGCAGATGGAAGCTTAGCTGGCAGTGGGGCAAAAGGAATACAACTTCAGAGTTTGCTTGCTCAGTTCAGTTGTTGAACTTGTCTTTATAGGAAAGAGGAGGTTTCTTCACATGGGAAAACCTCACTGAGTTTGTGCTGGATACACCAGAAGCATGGAACGGGGAACACGAGGCCAGTTGATTTTATGGGGTTCAGTCCCAGCTGGGCTTGTTCCTCTATTTTCAAATGCCTTGGCAAAACCTTGGCTTTTTGTAGTGGCAATCATGTCTCTGGTGCATAGAGTGACAGGAGTGCGTGACGAGGCTGCAGAGGGCAAGATCTTTGTGTGGAGCCTGGTTTTGATGTTTCTAAAACCTGAGAAAGGTGAAACAAAGGTGAGGCTCAGTTTTAGCTCACTGTCACTGCTGGGGCTCCAGGAGCTAATCCCTAATCTGATTCCCTGAGGTGCTGCCCTGGCTGCCAGTGGGACAGGCCGTGCCAGGGATCTCCTTGCATCAGGGCTGGCCTGGCTTGACCTGTGGCAAGGAAAGACAGCAAGACCTGCATTGCATTGTTCCATGGCTCCCAGGAGCAGGCTGCTTGATTGTGTAACCACAGCCTTGGTGGGTGGGAGAGCCCAGGGTGTGCTTGTCCAGCCAAGATGTGCTGAGCAGGCTCAGGAGCAGCAGCAGAGCAGAGGCAGGACTCAAGTGGTCCCTGTTGGTGATGCAGCTGCAGGCATGTGGGGCTCTGAACCTGCCTCTGGAAGGGAAAAGCCCAGATTGTGTTTCCTCTAATGAGCAGAGGAACATGTCCGTGCCCAGAGGCTGCTTGGAAAACCCATTAAGAGCAGCATAAAGTTCTGGGTGTTAAAAGCCCTGGGCTGTGTGTTAATCCCTGCTGGTACAGGGAGGCTGCAGAATGGTCCCTGTGTCACCTTTCCCCTGTGCAGGGCTGGGAGAGCACACTGGGATTTCTAAGCAGGTGCCAGCAGACCTCACTGAGGTGGTGCTGGTGGCTCCTCTGAGGGACTGAGGGCAGTTTGAGGAGCTCTCTGCCAGCTTGGATGTTGTCATGTCCTCAGCCAGATCTGTGTTTGGCCTGCCAGAAGGAGCAATGGCAGACAAATGTAGTTTCAAAACATCTTTTTCCTGAGAGCAGTTGGTGTCTTGAGGATCTCTGGAATTCCTTTTCTGATGACTCGAGTGTTACTTTTCTCCAGAAACGCTGGAGCTCGTTGCTGCAATTAATAGTCTGTTCAACTCAGGTTTTTTGTTTTGTTTTGTTTGTTTTGTTTTGTCTTTTGTTTGTTCGTTTGGTTTTTTGTTTGTTTTTTTTTCCCCCACAGTCTTGGGAAAAGTCCTGAGTGCAGTGGGCAGTGCACAGTTACTAATGTCACAGAAGTTCCAGCAATTCCACGGCCTCTGTGAACAAAACTTGGTGAGTCTGGATCTCTTTTTCCTGGTTTCTGAGAGGATGCCTCTCTTTCAACAGCACTAGAAGGACTTGGTCAGGTGTTAACAGGCTGCTGTCCCTGTGGAAAAAAAAGCCAGCGCAGCCACAGCCTGTAGTGCCAGGCCAGGGGCGGGCTGGGTTAGCACAGAGGTGCTTCTGAAGGGCTTTTTGAGGCAAACCCCTATGGCTGGGCTGGATATGGGGGAACTGTTTCAAATGTCTGCTCCTTTTGCGTATGTGGCTGGTGACACTGTCCTCAGGTCACTGGGAATTGATCTCTGAAAGGGAATGCAGGGGTTTGCCCTTGCTCGGAGCTGACCTGGGCTAATGGGGATTGATAAAATTTTTGGTTTAGTTTTCCCCTCAAGCTTTATGGTAATATGGATTTTGCAAACTTCCTCAGAGGTGAATTCCCCTTTAGATGTAAAATAATCTTGGAGAGACTTGAGGAGCAGGAGGGGGAAAAGTGCTTATCCCAGCTGAGCAGCAGCACCAGCAGAGTTTTGTGTGAGCTTCTCAGATCTGATCCCATGCTTTCCAGGGTCTGTGGTGGTGGTTCAGCTGTCTGGGAGCTGGGAAAATCCTGTTCTTAGAAGAAACTTAAGCTACTTAAAATTTTACAACCCAGCCTGAGAAGTACTGATGCTTTCAGGTTGTTTTGGGCAGAAGTGTAGCAAAATAATTTTGCTCATGAAAGCTCAGTTTGGCTCCTTGGAGTGCTGCGCATCACTCAGGCATCACCAGGCATCAGAGATGGGTATCCATTTCCATTATTTCCCTCCCTGAAATCAGAGTCTGTGTGTAAGAACCCAGTGTTGTTGCTCTGATTGCCACGCTGGGCACCTGCTGTTGGAGGTTCCATTAGTGCCAGCACTGGGTGTCTGGTTCAGGATTACTCTGCTGTAAGGAGGACCTGCTTCCTGAGCTTCGCAGAAATTATTTGGGCTGTAAGTGCTGTCTTTGTGTGTCCATGCTTAGGGCTGATGTCTCCTGTGGGTTCTCACTGGGTTTGGTTGCAGGCAGACATAAAGGCGGTGAAGGTGCTGTGCACACTGCTCTGTGGGTGTGTTCTTTCTTGAAATGGTGTTTTTAATGCTTCCTCTTCTAGAACCCTAATGCCAATCCCAGACCCACAGCCCAGGACTTGGCTGGATTTTGGGATCTCCTCCAGCTGTCCATTGAAGACATCAGCATGAAGTTTGACGAGCTGTACCACCTCAAGGCTAATAGCTGGCAATTGGCAGAGACACCGGAGAGAAAGGTGAGTGAGGGGCACTGGGGAGTGGCCAGATCACCTTATACACAGTTGGGGTACCTGAGGTCTGGTTTTGTCTGCAAACAGATGCTCTCGAGGGCTTTTGACATCCTGCACTTGTCGTCTCACAGCCTCACAAGGCACCAAGGCCATTCATCTTGAGTAATAGTGGGAACAGTTTTGTACAAGGAAAAAGGTGTTGGATGGAGAGAGCCTGGAGTGGTGAGCAGTGGTGCAGGGGCTTCAAGTGTTCCTAGGACTGTGGGGATGGATTTAACTATCCCTGATGCCCAAGTAATGTAAAAAACAACTTGAACCTTTGGAAAATGCAGGATAAGTGGTGTCCTGGCTCTGCCGGTAAGGGTAGGGAGGACTGTGGCTCAGGGCAGGGTGGCTTATTAAAATTTTGCAGTTCCATATCAAGTTGTGTCTTCATGCTGCCTGTGCTGTGCTCTGAGCTACAGCTGAACCAGACAACCTCTGAACTCTAGGCCACTCCAGAAGAGCCCTGTACTGTGGAAGTTGCATGGAGGGAACAGTTAGACTGGGTAACAGGAAGAGGTTCTTCCCCCAGAGGGTGCTGGGCACAGCCCAGGCTCCCTAGGGAGAAGGCACGGCCCCAAGGCTGCCAGAGCTCCAGGAGTGTTTGGACAGCATTGTCAGGGACAGGGTGTCCGGCAGGTGTTCATACAGTGGTTGAACTTGATGATCCTGGTTCTGGGTCATCAGCCTCTGGATTGTGGACTCCCATCCCAGGAAATGTCCAAGGCCAGTTTGGACAGGGTCTAGTGGAAGGCGTCCCTGCCATGGCAGGGGGTGGAACTGGGTGATCTTCCAATCCAGACCATTCTGTGATTCCATGATTGTGGGTCCCTTCCCATTCAGGACATTCTGTGATTCCGTGAAATGCAGAATGGCTCCTTGTAGAAACTGGGGCAGCTGATTCTGAGGGGTGTCTTGCTGCAGAGCTGCTCTCCCCGACACAATCCCAGTCCCTCTGGCAAGGCCGAGCCAGGGCCGAGCCAGTGTCCAGCTGCACATGTTTATATCGGATCTGGGTTTTTCCTTACTGTCTCCCCAAAGGAAGAGAAGAAACCACCCCCTCCAGTGCCAAAGAAGCCGGCCAAGTCCAAATCGCAGCTGAGCCGGGACAAAGGCTCTGACTCGGACAAGCAGCGGCAGGAGGCACGGAAGCGGCTGATGGCAGCCAAGCGCGCGGCGTCTGTGCGGCAGAACTCGGCCACCGAGAGCGCCGACAGCATCGAGATCTACGTCCCCGAGGCCCAGACCCGCCTCTGAGCCCGGCCACGGCCAGCCCGCGGCTTTTATAAGTCATTAAATGGAGAAAAAAAAAAAAGGTTCTCTCGAAACTAGTGTGATTTATTCAGTCTAGAGACAATGAGCCATCCTTGAAAAGGGCTCCTGAGTCGGCTTTTTTCTCTCTCAGCTTTAAGTAATGAAGATTTTAACAAAAAAAAAAAAAGAAAACAAAAAATACAAACAAAATAATTTTAAAAAAAGAAAAAATGCCCCTCGTTTTCTCCCCAGTTGTGGTGTTGCTGAATGGACTGGACAGACTCCTGGGAACTCCAGCCCCTCAACTTGGAACTTCAGTCTTTTTACTTGTTCTATCTCATGAGAATTATTAGCTTGTTTACAAGAAGAGGACAAGAAAACATGAAGCCTTGAGCACTTGCCATGCTGTATTCTTCCTCCTCCTCAGATCTGTTCTGCCCTTCTCATCCTTTATTTTTCCCTCCTGCTGCTCCCTTTCTCCCACCCTCTGCATGGTTTTGGTTCCCACATCCGGACCCCCCTGTCCCCACAGAGAACACCTGTGGTGTGTCGTTCTGCTGCTGTCTCCAGCCAGCAGCCTCCTAGGCTTTGTGTTCTTGGGATGGGGATATTGGGGCGGGGGAGGATGGGGCACAGGGGGCCATATCCTCAGTTTGTTGGAGGGAGAGGACACCGGGGCTGTGCAATGTGGGGTTGAAATGCAGCCCAGAAGCAAAATGTGCAATAAATCTGGTGCAGGGGATCCTGAGAGCCGGATCCTGCTCCAGGCACAGGAGCAGAGTTGAAGGACCACAGAGCACGAGCCCCATCACTTTGATTTCCTTCCTCTTCCCGTTCCGACACAGTTTTCCTTGGCTGGCTGGTAGAAATAGAAGAGGCTGCAGCAGGAGCTGTGGGGTCAGTGTGTCCAGGAGGAGGGGGTGTACATATGCACATATACACTTAGTAGTACCTGTATAGTAATTCCTACACACGGATCCTGCCCACACCACTGCAGGGGTGGGCAGATGTATAGCATATATTTTTACATGTACTGTATCTAGATGTGTGTCCAAGTGTGTGTAAAAATATATACCCTGTGTGTAAGCAGATGACTTATTTTTTCCTTATCTCCCTGCTCTCTGGGTAGAGAAAGGATTGCTAAATATTTTTTAGCCCATTTTTTTTCCCCCTTTGTAGGTCTCTGATCCGGTCTGGCTCCTTGGAGCCAGAGCTGCCACCCCGATTCTTTGCCACCCTCTCACACTGAAGGTTTTTGTCCCATCCTGAGGGATCTCGCTGGGGATTTTTTTTTTCTTTTCACCTGTTTGAACAAGTTGGGAAGATTGTGCTACTGTCATGGGAATGGAGGTGGAATCCCAGTGGTTTCAGTGAGAGTGTTGGTGATCCAGAAGGCAAAAAATAAATAAAAGTGAAATCCTGAACGATGCCTACTGCCCATTGTGTGCTGTCTGGGGCTGTCCATGATAGCTGCTCTCAGAGGTCTCTGCCCACAGCCGTAGAATTCCCAAAGCTTAGCTGTGCTGGGATTCAAATTGGACTGGAGGTGGGCGTCAGGATTTGCTCCCAGAGGACAAGGGCAAGCAGCCTCAGGTTGCTCCAGGGGATGTTTGCATTGGATATTGGGGGAAAGTCCTTCATTGAAGATGTTGTCAGGGCAGGGGGAAGAGTGCCCAGCCCTGGAGGTGTTGGAAAGGTCTGTGCAGGCGGCACTCGTCTTGGAGGCCTTTCCCAAACCTAAAGATTCCATGGGGGCAGAGACATTGTTGGGTTGCACTGCTGGGTTTTGGGGCAGATTGTAAAGATGCAGCTTTAGGGACCTCTGGCAGAGAAAGGGGGGACACCAAGGAAATGTGGGGGTTAATTTATTTATTTTATCATTTACCCTTCCCAGCTGCTGCTCATGGTGTGGTCAAACGATCTTGACTGCCCTGGGCTGGGCTTGCTGGTTACATTTATGTTCTTATATAATATGGATTTGTATATATATGTGTGCATATACTTTAACATGTAAGTGAATTTATAAAGCTGTAAAAAAAAAATAATTTTAATATGATTTTGTATCTTATAATTAATACAATATTTTAAATTCACCTACATATATTAAAATACATATACAATTACAGAGGTAGAGTTACATACTTCTATGTGCATATACATATAAATATGTGTAACATGTGTACAAAAATGTGTTATACATATTTAAACACACCTTTTATAAATCGGATAGGTATTTAGGTATTTGTAGTAGATATTTAACACCCCTTTTATAAATAATTTCATACCTACTCCTTGTATCCACCTGTTTATTCTGAGCCCAAAGGACGCGGGTAGCCAATCACGGGGCTGCCTGAGATCACGTGGGGATGGTGGTGTCACGAGATGGCTGCCTGCCAATCACGGGGCGCCGTGACGTTTCACAAAATGGCTGCGCCCAGCCATAAGATGGCGGGTGAAGCGAAATGGCCGCCCCCAGTAGATGCAGGGGGAGAGGCCGTGTGCCTAATACTTCCTGCCAACCAATCACAGCACAGTACGTGCCGGCGCGGCGAATGGCCGTGAGGCTGCTGGGAGAGGGCGGGGCTCGAGGGGGCGGAGGCCGCGGCCTCGCGTTGCTCTGTGCGCAGGGGCGGAGGGCGCGGTGCCGCCTTTGTGTCCGTGTCCCTGTCCCTGTTTCGGCCGGGGCCTGCAGCCCCGCGCTCTCCCGGCGCCAGGAGCCGCTCCCGGCTCTTCCCGGCTCCAGCTCCGGCCGCGCAGTGCCCGTGCCCCGGGAATCCAGGGGTGTCCCCCGCGGCCCGGCTCTGCTTGCTTTGCCCGGGCATGGCCCGGTCCCCGCCCTGAGCGGGGCAGCGCCTGTCCCCGAGGCCATTCCGGGACACAGCCCCGGCACCATCCAGGCGGGGTGGTCGCGCTGCCTCCGGCCACAAGCGCGGGGCTTGGGGACGCTCGGGATGTGCAGCGATCCCGACTCCTTGCGCTCTTTCTGACACAGCCCGGGCGCGCCCCACCCCAGAGGGGGAGGGGCAGATGCCAGGAAGGGGTCCCGGAGCTTCGCCCACTCGGGGGGATTTTTGGGGCGGGGTTGGCAATGGCGTGAGGAGTATGAAAGGCTGTGAGAGCTGGGAGTGTTCAGCCTGGAGAAGAGAACGCTCCGGGGAGACCTCAGATCCCCTTCGTGATCCTAAAGGGGCTTGCGGAGAGCTAGGAGGGGGACTTGGGGCAAGGGATGGGAACGACTTCACATTAACAGAGATCAAGGATACATGGAATATTGGGAAGAAATCCATCCGTGTGAGGGTGGGGAGGCCCTGGCACAGGGTGCCCAGAGCAGGTCTGGCTGTCCCACCCCTGGAAAAGTCAAAGGCCAGGCTGGACAGCTCTTGGAGCAACCTGGGAATAGTGGAAGGTGTCCCTGCTTATGGCAGGGGGCTGTGCTTAAATGGTCTTTAGGGTCTTTCCAACCCAAACTACTCTGGGAAGTACGAGTGTATCCCATTAATGAGGCTGTTCCGTGTGCCCGGGTCAGAGCCGGAGCCTGGGGGTCCCACTGGAGGACTCCTCCCAGCACCATCAGCCCCAGCTGATGCCCTGGGAGGTGATGGAGGTGGGTGTGGTGGGAGGTCAGAGCGGTGCCTCCCCCTGTGTGACCCCTGTGCCCCCATGCTGTCCCTCGGCACTGTGTCCTGAGCCCTCGGGAGCTGCTGCTCTCTGGTGGTGGGAGCAAGTCTCTGAGGCTCTGCTGGACTGCCTGGTGGTCCCCAGGCCCTGACAGAGGCATGGGCCCCTCATGCTCATGGAGCTCAGGACAGGAGGAGGTACAGCTCAGGAGCCCCCAGGTGCTGCCTGGGCCCACAGGAGGGGCAGCAGAGCTGTGATGTCCCCAGCTGTGACCCCCTGTCACAGTGCAGATCCTTGAGCTGGGCTGGCAGACCCTGCCCTTGCTCTAGTCCCCCACACCCCCCCCAGGAATGTGCCCCATCCCACAGGTGGCCCTCTCACCCCAAGTACAAAGCCCCAGCAGCTCATGGAGAGTGGGGGACACATGAGTGCTATTCCAGAGTGGCCCAGGGGTTTCTCCTGCTGGTGGAGAATCAAGTGAGGCACCCACAAATGACACAGTTCACTCTGACACACAGCTTGTATTTAAAAATAACAACCAAAACTAAAAAAAAACTTTTTATTTGACAATAGAAAATCAAACAAAAAGATATTTACAGTAGTTTGTTATTTCTCCATAAATTTAATTCCAACAACTCCTGCCGTCCCAACTCTCCAGTCCATCCCAGGGCAGCAGCACCTTGGCACGGGCACAGCTCTGGGGGAAGGAAACCACCTCGGTTTGACTGGGGCAAGACAAGAGCAGGAGACCAAACAGCCTCTCCCTCCCCCAGGGCAAGGGACAGAGCTGCTGGGGGTGGGGGTGAGGGTGGTGTGACAAGGTGAAAGAGGGAGTCCCAAAAATGAGGACTTTCCCTGGAAAGGAGACAAAGGGCGAACAAAGGCTGGACATAGAAATGGAAGTGGGGGTGAGAGGCACACAATGGGCACTCACTCCAGCAATGGGCCCGTGCCACTCCAGCACTGCACAGGGCACCTGCCAAGGCGACGCTATTGGGAAGCTTTCCCACAGCACCTTCTCCCCTGGCACCTTCCCTCTGAAGAAATGGGGGGTGGGAACACACCACTCCCCCAAATCAGTGCTTTGCCCTTCCACCTCTGTCCCTTCCAGTGCTGTCCCCCAGCCTCGCAGAGTTCCCAGTGCTGTGGCTTTACCCCCTCCAGTCATCAACTCATCTGGCTAATTACGGGCAGGATTAATGCTCCTCGGGACAGGACACAGTCATTAACTCACGTCCCTCCATGGCACCTGACCCCGGCAGCACCCAAGGGACAGCAAGCGATGCCCAGCCAGGAGCTGCTCCAGAGCCCAAAAACTGCCCCAGAGGCCCAAACCCACCCAGGCCCGGCCGTTCCCAGCACACGCCAGTTTGTCACTAGAAGTCCCCAGCACCGCACAGCCACACTGGGAGGTAACAGGGAGCAACGCCTCCATCCTCCGCCTGCCCAGCGCTGCTTCCCAGGAATCCCGCGCTGCACTTGCAGGACGCACATGGCCCTGCCCGCACCACACCTCTTTCCAAAGGTTTTATGGAAGGGGAAAAAAAAAAAAAAAAAAAGGAAATGAAGTCGGGTAGAAAATTCACAGTCTTAGCTCTGCCCAGGCTTGTCCATGCGCTCACTGCTCCAGGCACAGCGTGCACACATTCAGCATGAACTTGAGGGGAACATAGAGAAGGTGTGGAAATGCTTATAGATTTAAAAAAAAAAAAAAAAAGTCATAATCATGTAATAAATCACAATTAGAGGGAAAATGTTTCAACAAAAACCTTGCTAAACAGCACCATACAGATATCTACCGGCAGCATCCAGAACAACCTAAAAAGGAAGAGGAGGGTCCTATTTTTTCCATGATAAAATGCCACAGACTCCATGTTTCCAGTTCATCTGTCCTTTGCCCTTCCCTGGGCAAGGCAGGGCCCCTGGCCAGCACCAGGAAATAGAAAAGCCCCCCAAAAACCAAAGGAGGGACAGGGGGAAAGGGTGGGAGGGGGGAAAGATCAGAGATTTGGGAGACAAAGCTCTTCATCCACGGTCCTTAAAATAGACACTGGCATTAAAAAAGTAGGTTCTCATTGCCAACGGTGCTGGCTGGACCCTTGTTTGCAGGAGAGGAAGAGATCAGCAGGTTTTCCAAGGGAGCTCCAGTGCCCACTCCAGCCATGCAGCAGGGACAGGGCACTGCCAATGCTGAGGTCTGGGCACGACGGTCCCCTGCACGGCTGGGGCACCATCCTCGGCAGCCAGGGCATCTCCCAGTGGGAGGATGGCGGGCTGGGACAGGCCTTCCTCTGCCGCCTTGGCTGCCGAGAGAGACCAAAGCCCCTGCAAGACAGGAGCCGCTCCTGGGGTGGACTGTAGGGGTGAGGCAGAGGCCAGGAGGGTCGGGCTCCCCCCGGGGAAGGGCACCCTGCGGGACCCAGCCCGGGGTTATTTGCCCGGGGGCTCAGTGTGGGGAGCCAGGGGCAGCTGCCCCCCCTGCCGCTGCCGCTCCAGCTCGGCTGCCTTCTGCAGCGCCACCTCCACCAGCAGCTGGAAGCTGCTGAAGTCATCCCCAAAGAGCTCGGGGGGCGTCGGGGGAGGTGTGTTGAAGAGTCCGGGTGTGGGGCTGCCTGCCTCAGCCCGCGCCAGCAGGGTCAGGGTGCTGCCACCAGGCCCCGAGCCCGCCCTGGGCACGGCCTCGGGCCCGGCGGGCTTCTCCCACTCAGGGCTGTGGGTGCTCACCACGGCCAGCGCCCGCGCCGGGGGACACAGTACCTGCGGGCACACCGACATCGACAGCACCTTGGAGGTGCCTGCGGGCGGCACCACGAGCACCCCAGAGCCGGTGGCAGCGCCCCGCGGCACGGCCACATCGGCGGCCTTGCCCCCGCGGCGGGAGATGGTGAACTGGTTGGGGTCCTTGCCATCCTTGCGCAGCATGTCGGGGAGCAGCCGCCGCCGGGCGTTGATGAACCAGTTGCAGATCTGCGAGGAGAGAGGGCCGTGGCAGGGTCAGCCAGGAGGCTGCACCAGCCGGGGGGCTGCAGCCCCGGGTCAAACCAGCAGCAGCTCCCCCAGACCAGGCCAGCAGCTCCCACACACCCGTACTACCACAGGTCCCCCTTCAGCCCTGCATCTCCTTCCCGTGGGGCTCCGGAGAGGCACAACTAGCGCTGGCACCCACGGAAACCCCAACACCGGCTGCTTCCTGCCTGGCACCACCTGCCCGGGGCAGCCCCTTCCTCCCTGCGCCCTGGCCCGGCTGCCCCGGCCCTGCCAGCCCCCCCTGCGGGACTGTGCCATCCCAAACGACAGCAACACCGCACGGAGCCCCAGGAGCTGCGGTGGCTCTGAGCAGAGCTGCCCCCCAGGGAAGGAGGGGCTCAGCGCTGTGCCCCCACTGCAGCCCCGAGGTCCCAGCTGCAGGCATGTACAACACAGCTCTTGCCATTCCCCAGCCAGAGGCCATGGCATTGCACAGAGCCAGCTCAGAGCCCATCCTGCAGGTCCTTGGTCTGGGGACAGCTTTCCCTTCTCCAGATGACCCATCCTGGATTTCAGCCCCGTTTCCACACTGCTGCTGATGCTAACATGCTGCCAACCCAAATGGGAGCACCGAGGCTGCCAGAGCAGATGGATGGCAGGAGAGCGCATGAGTGGAAACCCTAGAGACCATCGGGCGATGGAGCTGCAGCCCCTCAGCCCCTAACAGGGCTGGGAATGGGGTAGCAGAGACACCTTCTTGTGCCCCTGCCCATGAGCAGGGTCATAGCTCACGCTGAAGGCTCTCCCAAACATCTGCACAGCACAGAGGCTGCACATCTGGCAGCCCTTTGCCATTACTGAGCCTTGGCCATGGATTGTTTCAGCATCTTTACATAAAATGCTACATTAAAATAACTGTCTTCTTCCTAGAAAATAATTAGAAGGGAATAAATCAAGGGGGAAAAAAAAGTCTGATCTTTCCTAAATCAACAGCTATGGAAAATACTTCCCTCAAGGAGAGAGAACTTGCCACATCTTCAATCACAGCAAGATCTCAGTTGTCATTTTTTTCTTTAAGACAATATTTGGCATTAAACCCCTCAAATACAACAGTCTTATTCCCTTTTCTGTTCCAACCCCCTCCCTTGCAAGCCTTAGCTGGGTCCCCCTGAGATGATCCTGTGATGCTGTGGTCCCCTTGACATGATCTTAGCTATCCACCTCTGTGATCCCAAGCCGAAGGGATGGACTCCCAACAAAAAGCCCAACTCCTCAGTGCTGAGAATCCCCCAAAATCCTGCCTGTCCCCACCACCGTGCTCCTTCCAGCATTCAATTCCCATTGGAGAACCCAGCACAGAGATGGGCACACACAGCAACTGTGACAGCAGGCACTATCACGGAGATGGGACATGCTCTGGCTCTGAAGTAGTTTATTAGTTTTTAATCATGGCCATCTCTTTCCCTCCCACCAGCACACCCTGTTCTGTCCCTTTGGGCAGTGTCACAGTCCCCCCAGCACTACAAGAGCAGCATCTTCTCCACAGGGAGGAAAAGCCCATCCATCCCACAGCAGGGCACAGGCTTGGAAAGCTGTTGCTGTCCAGGAAGCCTCAGTGGGAGCAGGTGCCACTTTCCTAGCACTGGAATTTCTGCAAAGGTGGCACAGGGCTTCCTGCTCTCCCTGATCCCTGGCAGCCAGTGCCAGGCTCCAGTTCCTCAGGCCACTGGNCGGGGGTTGGGGGTTGGCCAGTGGCTGTGCCAGAGCCCTGCATTCCAGAGGCTTTTTGGAGGGGTCAGATCAGCATCACAAACTGAACCCCACAGCCACACCATGGGGTGTCCCACTCCTCCACCCCAACAGTCAGAGGGAGCATCCCCATGGATTCCTGCTGCATCCCCTCAGACTGGCAGAAATCCTGGGCTCAGCCCTCATCTGGCACTGGAAAATGCCTTTGAGCTGGGACCCCCTGCCCAGCAGATACAGGGGGCACACACTGGTTGTGGGGGTCACTTGGGGCAAACAACACCTGGCACATAGCAGGGCCACACCTCAACACGAGCCCACCCGTATGCCAACTCCCTCCTGGGCCCCATGGGGCTCAGGGCACTGACAGCCAGGCACCTGCCAGTCCCACCCGAGCCCTGGGGCAACCCCCATGTGCCAGGCACCGTCATGCCAACCTGGGCCAGGACAAGCCCAATTCCCACAGCCCCAGGCCCGTCGCTGCTCCCCCAATACTCAGCCTTAAGCCATCCAGGAGCTCCAGCCTGTCCCCGGAGCAGCGGCCGAACACGATTCTGTGGCACAGCCAACACTTACAGAAACACATTAAAATGAAAGAGCAGGTTTGCCTTGCTGGCCTGGAAGAGGGAAAGCAGATAGCCCCTGCCCACACTTGGTGTCTGGGCTGGGACAGCTGTCCAGGATTGTGCTGAGCCACAGGGAGAGGAGCCAGAGGTACAGAGGAAGCTCTAGGAGAGAAGCAAACCCACTGACTCTTGCTTGCTGCCCTGCACCTCACTGCACCCCAGATCCAGAGAACAGAGTGAAGCCCACACCCTGTCAGGCTGGGAGAGGGGCACGGGGCCCAGGGCACCGGGCCTTCCATGGAGCACAGGGACAGCAGATGCAGGCAGGCCGTCCCAGACACCCTAAGCACAGGCAGGGACCACACTAGAGAGGGAAAGACAAGCGCTGCTCACCTCCACTGCTGCCCAGGGCTCCTGCCTGGACACCCGCCATGGTGGTACACGGAGAACATCAGCCCACAGCTAGTAGCCAGACAGGGAACTCCTGGACAGGGCTACCCTTAATGCAGCTGATGAAACTGGGACCAGCCAGCACTTAACAGCCCAGGGAGCTCAAAGCACAGCCCAGGCTCTCCCTTCTGCTTAAAATCACAGAATATCCTGAGCTGAAAGGGATCCACAAAGACCATCAAGTCAAACTCCTGTCCATCCTCAGCCCCAGGGCTGCCCTCTGCCCAGCTCAGTGTGCAGGGGGTGGTCATTCTGGCCTCTGCTGGGTGTGTCCAGGGGAACAGGATAAAGTAGCATCCCCTCAAAACCCTCCCACCCGTGCAGCTTCTATTGACAACAGGGTATTCAGCCTGCAGCCACTCCAGTCCCTCCATCTTCTGGCTGGCCAAAATGCTCTGCTCCGGCAGAGTTGGTCCCCAGGGCTCAGACGTTTCCCCAGAAGAGACCCTCCCTTCACACATGTGCCTTTCCTCCCCCAACACCCCTTCCCTCGCCTCCTCGCTGCCTTCCAGCAGTGTCACTTCCAGCAGTGACAGGTTCCTCCTGTCCCTCGCTGCCCTTCAGCAGTGAATGATCCCAACCGGCCCAGTCTTTGGGATCCTCAGTGGGGTTCTCCTGTTCCACACTGCATGTGAGTGTCTCCAGTGGTGTCCTCAGCAGATGGGGACTGGCTCTTACCTGCAGCACGGAGAGGCTGGTCTGCCCCGAGAGGCTGAGCTTCTCCTGCTCCGAGGGGTAGGCGTTGAAGCGGTGCTCGTACAGCCAGTCCCGCAGGATCTTCACCGACTCCTTGGGGAGGTTGCCCCTTCTCTTCCTCTTGCACTGCGAGGGGTCAGGGGATGTGCCGCTGTCTTCGTCCCCCGGGTCACTGTCCGACATGGTGGAGCTGGCCGCGGGATGCCCCTGGCTGAAGCCTGGAGAGGAGGAACCAAGGGGAGATAGATTCAGGCGGTGCCCGGTCGGGGGAGGGGAAGGGGCCTCCCCCCGACCTCCCCCCG